>MJUT01065122.1:21500-36057 GCA_002080005.1 Gigantidas platifrons | reverse complement strand
GGGTAGATCATATGTACAGCAATTTTTAAGTCCCTCATTTGAAATCAATAAATACATACATGTTTGTTAATTACTGGTAAATAGAGGTCACTTGAGTTAAGAACAACATTGCTATTATAAATTATTAATTGATGAGCAAAATGATACACGGTGGAGATTAAAGTATATAACTATTGGTGTTATATGTTATTCCATGAGCCGTGAATGTGACATTATATATTAACCCTGTCTATGACCAGAATAACTATTATATTATAGCTCATATCTTCATATTTAAGGAAGTAAAGAAAAAAAAAACGGTGCCGTACGTACGTATGGAAACGCCAAACTAATTTGGAATTGTCTATACATAAATTTGTATCGAAGTGAAAGAGAAAAATTTTGCATGATTTTTATGTTTTATAATTCAAATTAAATATCTGTCGAAAACAGAACTAGGTTTTCTATAATCCTAAATTTAATGTCTTAACGATATACCGTTAATACTGCATTCTTTCGACTTGTGACATCATCATATTTTTATAAGCCGGGAATGTCACATGACTATACCCTGTTTGATAGCTGAATAACAAATATACATTTTTATTACAGATTTAACCATTGTTATTTTTTTAAATACAGATCCCAACTGTATTAAATATATTTGCATCTTATTTTCATTTTTCGTATTTTGTATATTCTTTCTTCAATGACGTCAAAATATTTATCACGTCATTTTACATGTATGAGGTCTCTTATGAAGGAAAATCCTGTAGTAACTTTCTAAATCAATACAATTTCATATGTAGTAATTTTTTTAAACTTGATAAATATAACATTAATAAATCACGAAACAATTTCAATAATTTAAATGTTAACAACATGTAAACAAAACCTTGGTGTGGTCCCATGACGTCGAATGTTTTCAAGGCTCAACGTTTTGTTCGTCATATTATGCTACAGCCGCTAAACATAGGAGTTTGTTGAATCGTTCAGGTATTTATGACGGAATTATCTGTTGTAATATTTTTTTGTTCATAAAGCCGTTTTGAGTATAAAAACAGCATTTAATTTGGTAAAATTACATTTAATTTTCCGTATTATGCTATTGATTCAGTGAAGCGAAATTTTTTGTCGTCCATGTTGTTATCGTTTTTGGGAGACTGAAATATACAGGGGCCCTTAGACGGGATAGAAATATGTCTTATGTATACGGCTACAGACGTATACATAGCTTAATGTATATGGCTTGTTATCCAATCAGAATCCTTACATATTTATGTGAGCTATAATATAGACACTTATCTTTGTATAATTTTAGTTAATTGTATTCGTGGTTTGATAAGATCATGTGGTGTGCAGTACATTATATGTCTATCTTTTTATTAGAGCTATATTACAGCCAATTATAAGAGTTATCTAACCCTAAGTTCAACAGATCTGCCTATTACATGTAGTTATATATGTCATGTTACACACTGCTTGATAACATGATTGTTAGGTAGATTATTGTCTATCAATATTCATTTAATTAATTACAGGTCCTACGTGACAAATACATAGATTATGGTAAGTATGATAATGATAATGAACGAAAATCTCGATTCACAAAACAAAAGTAGTAACAAAAGAGCAAAACTTAAGCAAACCAAAACTAAAGATCAAACAATACAATATGGATGTTTAGAGTAGCCAAGCGTTTTCATTATTTAGGCCCAAAAAGCGTAATCTGACAACAAATATAAGAGCATCACAACTTTAAAAAAAACAACCAAAAGATTGAATATTACAATTAAACTGTAATTATAATCATGGCCACGACAACCACCATAGGTAGAAGTAAATCTTACTATCTTACAATCAGGGCTAAATCATCATCTGTGAGGGACACAAATCTACCTGTCATATTGGAAACGTCTGCACACTTGTAGTGTCTCTCGAATTTTACGAAAGCAGATTCGTTCCGAATGTAATAGTAAAGCCAAGTAACCAATCCGTACACAGCATTAAAATTCCGCGAAACAATCTTACAGTGTCGGTCAAATAGTTGGAAACTATTGACCGATGAAGTAAACTTCTCGACATAAGCCTGGAAAAATAGTAAAACTATCGAGCTGATTTTTATATAGAAAATTACAACTGAGGTATAATAAATCTTATTATCATACACTCATGACAGCTACCATATGTAAGAAGTAAATCTTACTATCGTACAATCATAGCCATGACAGCCATAATAGGTAGAAGTAAATCTTACTATCATACCATAATGACCATGACAGCCACCATAAGTAGAACTAAATCTGACTATCATACCATAATAACCATGACAGCCACCATAAGTAGAGCTAAATCCTACTATCATACAATCGTGACCATTACAGCTATCATAGTTAGAAGTAAATCTTACTATCATACCATCATGACCATGACAGCTGCCATAGGTAGAAATAAATCAATACTATCACACAATCATGACAGCTACCATAGATAGAAGTAAATCCTACTATCATACAATCATGACAGCTACCATAGGTAGAAGTAGATCTTACTATCGTACAATCATGGCCATGACAGCCATAATAGGTAGAAGTAAATCTTACTACCATACCATAATGACCATGACAGCCACCATAAGTAGAACTAAATCTTACTATCGTACAATCATGACCATGAAAGCTATCGTAGATAGAAGTAGCTCTTACTATGATACAATCATGACCATGACAGCCACCATATGTGGAAGTACATCTTACTGTCACACAATCATGACCATGCCAGCTACCATAAGTAGAATTGCATCCTACCATCATACAATCCTGACCATGACAGCTACCATAGGTAGAAGTAAATCCTACTATCATACAATCATGACCATGACAGCTACCATAGGTAGAAGTAAATCTTACTATCATACAATCATGACCATGACATACACCATAAGTAGAACTAAATCTTACTATCATACACTCATGACAGCTACCATAGGTAAGAAGTAAATCATACTATCGTACAATCATGGCCATGACAGCCATAATAGGTAGAAGTAAATCTTACTATCATCCCATAATGACTATGGCAGCCACCACAAGTAGAACTAAATCTTACTATCATACCATAATAACCATGACAGCCACCATAAGTAGAACTAAATCTTACTATCATACACTTATGACCATGAAAGCTATTGTAGGTAGAAGTAGCTCTTACTATCATACAATCATGACCATGACAGCCACCATTGGTGGAAGTACATCTTACTGTCATACAATCATGACCATGCCAGCTACCATAAGTAGAATTGCATCCTACTATCATACAATCATGGCCATGACAGCTACCATAGGTAGAAGTAAATCCTACTATCATACAATCATGACCATGACAGCTACCATTGGTAGAAGTACATCTTACTATCATACAATCATGACCATGAACGCTACCATTGGTAGAAGTAAATCCTACTATCATACACTCATGACAGCTACCATAGGTAAGAAGTAAATCCTACTATCGTACAATCATGGCCATGACAGCCATAATAGGTAGAAGTAAATATTACTATCATCCCATAATGACCATGACAGCCACCATAAGTAGAACTAAATCTTACTATCATACAATCGTGACCATAACAGCTATCATAGGTAGAATTAAATCCTACTATCATACAATCGTGACCATTACAGCTATCATAGTTAGAAAGTAAATCTTACTATCATACCATCATGACCATGACAGCTGCCATAGGTAGAAGTAAATCAATACTATCACACAATCATGACAGCTACCATAGATAGAAGTAAATCCTACTATCATACAATCATGACAGCTACCATAGGTAGAAGTAAATCCTACTATCGTACAAACATGGCCATGACAGCCATAATAGGTAGAAGTAAATCTTACTATCATACCATAATGACCATGACAGCCACCATAAGTAGAACTAAATCTTACTATCGTACAATCATGACCATGAAAGCTATCGTAGATAGAAGTAGCTCTTACTATGATACAATCATGACCATGACAGCCACCATATGTGGAAGTACATCTTACTGTCACACAATCATGACCATGCCAGCTACCATAAGTAGAATTGCATCCTACCATCATACAATCCTGACCATGACAGCTACCATAGGTAGAAGTAAATCCTACTATCATACAATCATGACCATGAAAGCTACCATTGGTAGAAGTAGCTCTTACTATCATACAATCATGACCATGACAGCCATCGTAAGTGGAAGTACATCTTACTGTCATACAATCATGACCATGAACGCTACCATTGGTAGAAGTAGCTCTTACTATCATACAATCCTGACCATGACAGCTACCATAGGTAGAAGTAAATCCTACTATCATACAATCATGACCATGACAGCTACCATAAGTAGAATTGCATCCTACTATCATACAATCATGCCCATGACAGCTACCATTGGTAGAAGTAGCTCTTACTATCATACAATCATGACCATGACAGCCACCGTAAGTGGAAGTACATCTTACTGTCATACAATCATGACCATGACAGCTATCATATGTAGAAATAAATCTTAATATCATACAATCATGACCATGACAGCTATCATAGGTAGAAGTAAATTCTACTCTCATAAAATCATGACCATGATAGCTATCATAGGTAGAAGTAAATCCTACTATCATACAATCATGACCATGATAGCTATCATATGTAGAAGTAAATCCTACTGTCATACAATCATGACCATGACAGCTGTCATAGGTAGAAGTAAATCCTACTATCATTCAATCATGACCATGACAGCTATCATATGTAGAAATAAATCTTAATATCATACAATCATGACCATGACAGCTACCATAGGTAGAAGTAAATCCTACTATCATACAATCATGACCATGACAGCTATCATATGTAGAAATAAATTTTAATATCATACAATAATGGCCATGACAGCTATCATAGGTAGAAGTAAATCCTACTATCATACAATCATGACCATGACAGCCACCATAAATGGAAGTAAATCTTACTATCATACAATCATGACCATGACAGCTACCATAGGTAGAAGTAAATCTTACTATCATACAATCATGACCATGACAGCCATCATAGGTAGAAGTAAATCCTACTATCATACACTCATGACAATGGCAGCTATCATATGTAGAAATAAATCTTAATATCATACAATCATGACCATGACAGCTACCATAGGTAGAAGTAAATCCTACTATCATTCAATCATGACCATGACAGCTATCATATGTAGAAATAAATCTTAATATCATACAATCATGACCATGACAGCTATCATAGGTAGAAGTAAATCCTACTCTCATAAAATTATGACCATGATAGCTATCATAGGTAGAAGTAAATCCTACTATCATACAAACATGACCATGACAGCTATCATATGTAGAAGTAAATCCTACTGTCATACAATCATGACGATGACAGCTATCATAGGTAGAAGTAAATCCTACTATCATTCAATCATGACCATGACAGCTATCATATGTAGAAATAAATCTTACTATCATACAATCATGACCATGACAGCCATCATAGGTAGCAGTAAATGTAACTAGGACACAATAAAGCCCAAAACGCCCCCAACATACACTTTAACATTTTTATATGATTATATCTATGTTGATAAAGACACAATTTCAATCCAAATTGTTTGAGTATGTGAGTTATTTGAGGTATATAAAGCTAATTACTACATCGTCATTTATTTTAATTATTTGAGTAACGGGATGTAATTTTATATTTTGTAAATTAACAATATTGAGCATCATCAATCAAGTAGAAACTATTTTACGACGTCTTAAATTGAATTGGTTATATTTTGTTTTATGTGTTGTAATCTTAGATTTGGAACCAGAAAAATGGGATCTTGTGTTGACCGACGAATTTATTGATAAACTGGCACCTTTAGTTGGAAGGAAGTCTTTACAATTCCTTCTGGAGCTTGGTTTGACATTCGAAGACTGGGATCACATTACATACAGACAATCAGAGAGAGACTTAGTACGGTTAAATTGTGATATACTGGAAACCTGGAAACAAAACTGTAATAAATATAATGTAAGACCAGCATTAAGAGATATTGGAAGAGCCTTTGGTAACATTGGAAATCATATCAAAATAATTGAAAATACATTGTTTGACTAAAGCCAAAGGTCAAATTCTGAACACATTGTTTGCTTGTAAAGAGAACAGAATAAAATGAAAAACGACTACATGTATAAGTTATATATATATATAGAAGACAAACATGAATACATTATATCATTTATTATTGTCTATATATAGAAGACAAACATGAATACATTATATCATTTATTATTTTCTATTTATATAAGACAAACATGAATACATTTTATCGCTATTTTGCGGTATTTTCCTTTGATCTTGCTATCCGAGAATTTTCCATCTCACGCTAGTAGAGTGAGTTGGAAAATTATCGGCAGTAACTAAGTAGTCTCGTGATAAACAAACAACAGCATAGTAACTAAGTAGTCTCGTGATAAACAAACAACAGCATAGTAATATTAACCTGTTAACCTGTCATCTGGTTTGAAACGTGAGTGACCCAATTCAAATAATTTACGGTCATACATATCGTCGTGTACACACACTATGTCCTATCTTGCTTATCACATTGTAGTAAATATTTACCGGTTCAGAATAATATAAATCCATTAAACATGCACATATTCCTGTGGATTCATGAAATCATGCAATCACACTGACCGCCTTTTTGTCCCCCGCCTCCCAAGCGGAGCTGGGGATATAGAAATGCCGGAAGTCTGTGCGTCCGCTTTCATGAGAGGGTACTTGTGAGTTGATTTTAAGGTACAAACAAGACTTGCAAGTTATGTGGTGCAACCCACCAATCACATTGGAAAATCACCAGTATGGACATTGTAAGCTCATCAGTGATAGATAAAAACAATACACTCACAAGTAACGGATCAGCGGACATGGATGACCGAAACGGCCAAGATCATAAAATTTCAATTTAATAGTCTGGTTCCCTGCTCTATTTTATCTTCCTTGATTAGGATACCAGACAAATCTACATGATCGATCGGTCGTTTCCGAGTTGTTTAGACGTAAATGTCCCCACTCCATTGCTAAGAAAGATGCTACCCGTAAAACCATTCTGTACAAATTTGCACCCCAAAAGTCTTCATCCTCATAAGTACTTGAAGTACCCTCTCATTAGGACTTCCGTTCGTCCAGATATATTGTAAGCGCTCTCAGATTTGTATTTGTTGACCAATTGATTTCAAACTTACACACAGGCATTATATTGGGAATCTCTAGCTTAAGTTTGAAACTGGGCAAAATTCGAAAATAAAATTCTTGTAAAATCATGTTTTTTTTATAGAAAAAGTATATATTTTGAGAATTACATATTTCTCTGAAACTACAAAAGATAGGAACTTAATATTTGGTATAGGTGGAGATGCCAGTGTGAAGTTGAGGATGCAACATTCCCCCTCCCCCAGCTCAGCCCCACTCCTCTGGGGAATCTGTATAAAAAAATGTGACCGAAATCCCGACCCTAAACCATATATATTTATGATCAGGGTGACTAGGCAAATCAAATGCCTTATAGCTAACACTACAAAGTCAAGAAAGTCTGAACGGACCAGTTTTTGTGCTAGAAAGTCTGAACAGAGTCTGAAAATTACTCAAAATTGCTGAAAAGTCTGAACAGAGTCTGAACATTACTCAAAAGTCTGAACAGATTCTGAACATTACTTTGAAAATTTTTAACAGATTTAAAAAAATAATTACATGAAATTTGTTTCAAATGATTTATTTAATTAATTTATACATATAAACCCTAACCTTTTATTTCATTCTGAGCATAATTTTCCAATATTATTCTCAATGAAAACATTCATCTGAAAATATTATACTTATAACTTATGAAATACAAAGGTAAGTCACCTGTGAGTGATGGTTTTACCTGTACATATGGGTCATTATCAAAAAACATGCACTTCTCTGTTATTTTGGTATAAAAACTCAGCGCCAATTAAATTAATTGCAACTAACATGTTTTTGTATAATGTACAATGTATTTTCTTCAACTTAATTGATAATTTTGTATATCTAGTTGACATAACTGATTTATACCTACTTAAGGGGTCAATTTTTCACATTTTTGACTTATTTTTCCAAAATTTTACTTTTCATTTTTTGGCATTCGCTTAAAAATGATGATTTTGATTTTTTTACCCTATCCAAATTTTCTTTGCCCTAGAAATTGTTAAATTTTCACATATATTTCCTGAAAATCCGTGGAGATTTGTCCTTAAAATGGCTACTAAGACCTGTCCCACATTTTCATGTCTGTGGTGTTACCATATATGAATTCGATGGATGAGAGTTGTCTTTCTTGTCATATTTCAATTGAAAATAGTTTCTCCCAAGGCTCTATTTCCTGTTGATGCCATGAGCAGACGATAAAGACAAAATATGCCCAGAATTGGCAAAAAAAGCACAAAAGGTAAGTGGGACTAGAATAGTATAAAAAATAAATGTCTGTGGTGTTCCCCCGATTAGTTCATAATATTAGAAGCTGGCTAAACTTTTGTTAATTCATAACATGTCAGTTCCTGTGTTTAACAGGAAGTGCATTTAAAAATTGGACAGGGATCCTTTATTACATTTTTATCGACAATTTATGCACCGGGTTGTCTGTGGTGTTACTGTCTGTGGTGTTACCTTCAGAAAAGTAACACCACAGACAGATTTTGGTAACACCACAGACAAATACGCCATTTATTTCTTATAGTTTCACTTCTTCATAACATTTGTTGTCTTGAAGAAGTTATTGACATCTATCACAAGTTGGAATGACTGCACAGTTTACAGAAATAAAAAAAATCATTACGCAAATTATGCAGGCCATATTTGATGAAAAATAGTAACACCACAGACATTTAAACGTAACACCAAAGACAAATTTACTCTTTTTGTAAAATGACATGAAAATTACTCAAATCAAATCTTGAATATTGCTTATTTCCTGCTAACTGTAATATCGACTTTCCGCCAAATATAAAAAGGAATAGTCTACTGCTTTCTTCTGTCCTTTTCATTAACAGTAACACCAAAGACAAAAAATGTAACACCACAGACAATTTAAGAGGTGGGACAGATATGTTTGAAAATTGCATCACCAGACTGCACATTTTCCGGAACAAATCTATTGGGTTATCAAATTATGAAAAATCATTGTCTGCCATATTGCATGGTAATAACATCAACACATGTTTTTCAAAAATATTCCTTGACTTCGGTAACAGTAACACCATAGACATTTTATTGTAACACTACAGACACATCTGAATTTCATGCATCAAATGTCATATATACATAAGTAATAAATTAATTAATTTCTTCTGTATTTATTTACAACTACAATGTATCAAATAAAAAAAAGATCTAGAAAAAAAACAAATAACAAACCCATTGTTTCCGTTTTGTACAAGTTTTGGGTTTGTACATGTAACAGCAATGACAAAATAGTAACATCAGAAAACATATTTTTACTTAATCTGATTCTCTCCCTTTCAGGTGCAACACCTTTATCCAATGCTGAAAAACAAAGACGGTATAGGGAGAGACTGAACAAGGATCCAGACAGAAAAAGAGAATATTTAGAAAAAAAGAAACAAAATACCAAGATGATATTAAAGTTGGAAAGCGGAAAAGGGTATCCGATTTTACAGATAGGGAGAAGAGAACAAAGCGAAAGGAATAGAGAAAAGAAAAGCAGGAACTCCGAAAGAAACAGAAAAGCAGTTTAGCACTGCAAGCTTTAACGCCTCCAGTTTCTCCGGACAACCTTAACAATTCTGCAAACAGCCAGCACAACATCAGCACTCGTATAAGAAGAAGGAAACTTGCCAAGTGTTATAGAGAAAATGAAAAACTCAGAAAGGCGCTATCAACTCAAACGAAACTTTCACAAAAATATATAATGAGACTTAGGAGAGAAAAAGCAAGAAAGCAGCAGGCAAATGATTCACCCAGGGGAAAAGTGAAGAATTTGTTAAGACATTGGACAACATCTAATCAAAAGAATCCAAGAAAACAAGTTGAAGGAAAGAAAACAGTCCGGAAATCTCTGTTGTACCATTTTTCCCTTAAGAAAGAGTTAAGATTGAGATACTCCCAAGCCAATAAGAAAGAGAAAAAGAGTCTTGCAGAAATGTTAAAAGGCAAAGTGATGAAAAAATATCAGCTTATAAAACAGGCTTATAAAGAAATAGGAATATGCATTGGAAGATATTCAGTTAAAACGAAGGGATCATTAAGAAAAAGACTAGGACCATCTGTAAGAGCTTTTTATCAGAGGGATGACAATAGTAGAATAACTCCAGGCATGAAACAAACTGTAACAAAGAACAAACTCAAGATGCAAAAGAGAATACTCATGTCTTCATTGAAAGATCTGCATGATAAATTCTTGTCAGAGAATCCGGATTTAAAAATGAGTAACACAACATTTTGTCGTCTTAGACCATTTTGGGTTGTTCAACCATCAGAGAGTGATCGAGACACATGTGCATGTAAACAACATGAAAATACACAGTATCTGGTCAATGCACTGTACAAAGCAGGTGTGCTTCCATCAACAGATCTTCAAAAGCTTGTACCTAGGTCTGTTTGTGACATTGAAAATATAGAATGCATGTATAGTAATTGCATAAAATGTGAATCAAATGAAATTATTGATCGGAATTCAGTGGAAATTGACAACAACAAAGAAGTGAGATGGATACAATGGTTTACTAAGAAGGAGAAAAGACTCATTAAAAACCAAGAGAAGGAAATAACTCTGATTGTAAGAGAAGAGCAACATGGTCGACTTGGCTTCTTAATTGACAAATTTTCGGATGAACTAAGGAGATATAAAAGACACGTCTTCAACATCAAAAACCAGCAAACCTACTACAGAAACATCAATGAAAACCTTAAAGAAAATGAAACAATGATACACATAGATTTTTCTGAAAACTATGTCTGTAAGCTAAGCACAGAAATTCAAAGCATGCACTTTGGTGCGTCACAGAAACAAATCACACTACATACAGGAGTATACTATGTAGGACAAGAGGAAAAAGCACACTGTTTCAGTGCAGTTTCTGATTCACTGGAGCATGGCCCATCTGCTATATGGACTTTCCTAGAGCCTGTATTAAATAAAATCCAAAGTACACATCCACAAATAGACATAATTCACTTTGTAAGCGACGGACCGACTACACAATACCGTCAAAAAGGAAACTTTTACCTTTTTTCAAAACATATGTCAAAGAGAGGAATAAAGTATGCAACTTGGAACTTTCATGAAAGTGGACATGGGAAAGGAGTCCCAGATGGTGTGGGTGCAGCTTTGAAACGTGCTGCGAATCGATTTGTATTACAAGGAATAGATATACCAAATACATCAGCCTTCGTAAAAACATTCAAGGAGAAAGGGTCTAATGTTTTCTTGTTTGAAGTATCTAGGGAAGAGGTAGAAAAAAATGGAAAGCTCTTGTCATCATTGAAACTTAAGTCTGTCCCAGGAACATTCAAGCTTCATCAAATTATAACCACATCAGCAGGTCAAATCAAATACAGAGATGTTAGTTGTAGTTGTACAGAAGGAGAAGAACACAAAGGCCATGAACTTAAGGCATTTACCTTTACACCAATGAATTCTGCCGAGAAACCTACACTAGAACAGACTTCAAAGCATAAGAAATCAACAGACACTTTGAACAAGAACCAGGATCATGTAATGGAAACTAAAGAAAGTGAAACTTTAGAAATTAGAGTAGAACATTGTGATGATGCAAGACAGATATACTTTAGTGAAATATTGGACCTGCTAGAACAATGTAGAACATACAAGGATATTGAAGCAATATGCATAGAACACAAGAACAATGTAGAAAAGTATGAACTTGATCAAGATTATGTTGCATCAATTCTTAATACTGGGCACCCAGTAGACGATGTTGCATTGCAGATATACCATACAGATACACTGCAAACTATTGCCCTTTTCCCTGTTCAAATAACCGGTGATGGCAACTGCCTGCCGTATTGTGGCAGTGTTCATGCCTTTGGGAATGAAGACAGGAGCAAAGAGATTCGAGTAAGGATAATTATGGAGTCTGTGATGCATAAAGACATGTATCTGAATCAGGACTATTTAGTGAGAGGGATAGTTGAAAACAAGAATAAATGTATTGCAAAGTCGTTTGCCATGTACTCTGATGAATATGTCCCTGGAATATTCAGAACTTTAAACAATGAGGAGGTTGACACAATTTACCAGAAAGAGATCGTCAAAATATCTAAAAACAAGACATACATGGGCATATGGCAGATATGTTCATTATCAAGTGTGCTTGGGAGGCCAATCTTCTCTGTTTATCCAGAGTTGGGGAATGTTAATGTTAGAAGAGATCTTCATCGTCTCGAGGAACCTAGAGAAAAGAAACAAAACTCAATCGCTTACATTATGTGGACAACAACCAGAACTGATATGCAAATACAACATTGGGTACCCAATCATTTTGTGGCAGTCTTGCCAGTAGATGCACCAACCATCAGTATTCCAATCGAACTACAGAGATGGCGATTATTGCGACAAAGAAAGCTAGCCAAGGAAAAACTTGAAAAGCAAAATGAAAACGAGTCGCAATCTAGAGTAAACATTAAGGAATCTGATCAGAACAATCAAAAGGACAAAAAACAATCAAACCCAACAGTGAAAACCAAAGAAGGGGATAAATTGAATGGGAATATTAACAAGGAAGATGAAAATGAGACAGAAAATCCAGCATCATCTAACAACAACAAAGAAAGTAACACAACTCATGATGATGAGGATGATTTAGTTGGAGAAAGAGACAAAGAATTAAGTTCTGATGAGGTTCTACAAAAGTATGTAATTGTACGCTACAAAGGGAAGCTTTACCCAGGATTTGTACAAGATATTGATGATGGTGAGGCCTTTGTTCGTTGCATGCACAAAGCTGGGAATAGTTTTTATTGGCCAAAAGCTGTAGTGGACGATTGTTGGTATTGCATGTCAGATGTTCTTGCTATAATTCCAGAACCACAAAATATAAATGGAAAATATCACATTGACAATGAAATATGGGAGAGAACTATACAGAAGTTGAAAGAAGCTCAAAACGCACAATAGAACTGATTTGTGATCTCAAAATTTAACAAAAAAGGACAATATGGTTACTAAGAATTCTAAATATACGTAATTAGTAATTTGAGGAAAAGAACACTATCGTTGCAAAGGATTCAACATTTTAATTTTTCTTCTTAACTAAATATATTTTAGGTCATTTTCATTACATTTTAATTAAATATAACATGTAATATTTCACATAGTAATGCAAGTCTGAAAAGTGAAATTTATTATATAAAAAACTAAACTAAGCTAAGCTTAAAAAAACAATCTAAAAATATAAGAATAAGCCTGTTAAAATTTAACAACTTGAGGGGAAAAAAATTAAACTTTTGTAAAAGGTCTCAAAAGTGAAATTTATAATAATAAAAAAAAAAAAATAGAACACAATCTAAAAATGTATGAATAAGTCTGTTAAAATTCAGCAACTTGAATTTTTTTTTATTAAACTGTTGTCAAAATTCATATATTAAATGAAACTGTAATATTTTAAATAAACAATCTTTCTGAAATATTTGAAAAATGTACAAGTATTTCCCCCAAAAAAAGTTGAACTCTATGATGATGATTCTTTGTTTTTTTCTGTTCTGATATGGAGTTTTAATGAAATTGTGTTGTTATTTAAAGAATCATAATTAATTGTCCGAATACATATTTGACTTTGTTTTAAAATAAAAAAAACGATCAACGGTATAGTTTAGTTTTTTTTTGCACAATAAACAAACGTCTCGGTAATACACATCTACAAAATTTATCCTAATTCTTAAAAGTTCATTAAACTTAATTACATTTAGTTATGCAACAATACTACAACATTCTTATAAAAATCACATACAGTATATGTACTAATTAGCTCTCGGTAAAATACAAGTAACAATAATGCCGAAAAAATAGTCCCGATAAAGGGGCCATGGTTTTACACGTAAACTACGAAAATGTTTTTTTATTAATATTCTGATACAGATAGATTTAAATTTTTAATGTATCAAATTAGCGATAAACAGATTATTTATGATTTTTTCAACTTGAGGTGGTTTCTCATTCTCATCTCTTGTCGCGGCTCTCCGCTCGACGAGATTAGAATGAGAAACCCCCTCTTGTTGAACAAATCATAAATAATCTATAAATATAATTTATTATTGTCTATATCAAGGACGTATTTGTCTATATATAGAAGACAAACATGAATACATTATATCATTAATTATTATCTATATATAAAAGACAAACATGAATACATTATATCATTTATTATTGTCTATATATAGAAGACAAACATGAATACATTATATCATTTATTAGTGTCTATATATGGAAGACAAACATGAATAGTTTAT
>MJUT01065117.1:20856-41670 GCA_002080005.1 Gigantidas platifrons | reverse complement strand
TTGTTGATTTTCAGGTGACCTCATCCCAACATACTAATGTGTTATTGATTCTCTTGATATCTCATTCCAGCATACTGATGTGTTATTGATTCTAATGTAAATTCATCCCAGCATACTAATGTTTTATTGATTCTAATGTGACCTCATTACATCATACTGAGGTATTGTTGTTTCTCATGATACCTCATTCCACCATATTAATGTGTTATTGATTCGCATGCTACCTCATTCCAGCATACCGATATGTTATTGATTCGCATGCTACCTCATTCCAGCATACCGATGTGTTATTGATTCTCATGTGACCTCATTCCAGCATACTAATATGTTATTGAGTCTCATGTGAACTCATTCCAGCATACTGATGGGTTATTGATTCTCGTGTGACCTTGTTCCAACATACTGAAGTATTGTTGATTCTAATGTGACCTCATACCAGCATACTAATGTGTTATTGATTCTCATGATACCTCATTCCTGCGTAATATTATATTGTTGATTTTCAGGTGACCTCATCCCAACATACTAATGTGTTATTGATTCTCTTGATATCTCATTCCAGCATACTGATGTGTTATTGATTCTAATGTAAATTCATCCCAGCATACTAATGTTTTATTGATTCTAATGTGACCTCATTACATCATACTGAGGTATTGTTGTTTCTCATGATACCTCATTCCACCATATTAATGTGTTATTGATTCGCATGCTACCTCATTCCAGCATACCGATATGTTATTGATTCGCATGCTACCTCATTCCAGCATACCGATGTGTTATTGATTCTCATGTGACCTCATTCCAGCATACTAATATGTTATTGAGTCTCATGTGAACTCATTCCAGCATACTGATGGGTTATTGATTCTCGTGTGACCTTGTTCCAGCATACTGAATCAATGTTGATTCTCATGGTACCTCATTCTACCATACCAATGTGTTATTGATTCTCATCCGACATCATTCCAGGATACTCATGTGTTATTGATTCTCATGATACCTCATTCCAGCATACTGATGTGTTAATGATTCTCGTCTGGCCTTATTCCAGCATACCAATGTTTTATTGATTTTCAGGTGACCTCATCCCAACATACTAATGTGGTATTGATTCTCTTGGTATCTCATTCCAGCATACTGCTGTGTTATTGATTCTCGTGTGACCTTATTCCAGAATACTGAAGTATTGTTGATTCTCATGGTACCTGATTCCACCATGCTAATGTGTTATTGATTCTCATGTGACCTTATTCCAGCATACTAATATGTTATTGCTTTTCATGTGACCTCATTTAAGCATACTAGATAGATAGATATTTGATCAAATATCAACATACAAGCAATTCAAAATACAATACAATATAAAAAAAATATCATACATGTTATAACTTACTAAAATCATATATTCTGAAAAATGTGTTGATATCTAATCTGGATAGCCCATAAAAGCCGCATGGCTTATTTCCAATGGGGGTTCATTTACGTAACATTCTTAAAAATAATATAATATACTAATAAGACTTCATGACTTTGGCAGGTTTTGTCAAAATTCTGTTACATATAAAATAACAATAAAACTGACTAGACCATTCCTGCTTTCAATAAAAAATATATTTACTATCAAAGTCGTTGCCTTCCTTTACGACAGAAAATCTTTCACACCGGATTTAAAAGAATGAAGATTTTGGTTACTCTTTAAATCATTTGGCAACATATTCCAATCTTTTGTAGCATTATAATAAAAAGATAAAGTATGATGCACTTTAACAGGTGGTACTAAGGTATTGTTGATTCTCAGGTGACCTCATTCTAGCATACTAATGTGTTATTGATTCTTATGGTACGTCATTCCAGCTTACTGATGTGTTATTGATTCTCGTGTGACCTTATTCCAGCATACTGCAGTATTATTGATTCTCAGGTGACCTCATTCTAGCATACTAATGTGTTATTGATTCTTATGGTACGTCATTCCAGCATACTGATGTGTTATTGATTCACATGTGACCTCATTCTAGCATACTAATGTTTTATTGATTCTCATGGTATCTCATTCCAACACACTGATGAGTTATTGATTATCATGTGACCTCATTCCAGCATACGAATATGTCATTGATTCGGATGTGACCTAATTCCAGCATACTGATATGTTAATGATTCTGGTGTGGCCTTACTGCATCATACTGAAACATTGTTGTTTCTCAGGTGACATCATTCTAGCATACTAATGTGCTATTGATTCTCATGGTACCTCATTCCAACTTACTGATGTGTTATTGATTCTCGTGTGACCTTATTGGAGCATACTGAAGTATTGTTGATTCTCATGACACCTCATTCTACCATACTAATGTGTTATTGATTCTCATGCGACCTCATTCCAGCACACTGATGTGTTATTCATTCTCATGATACTTTATTCCAGCTTACTGATGTGTTATTGATTCTCGTGTGACCTTATTCCAGCAAACTGAAGTATCATTGATTCTCAGGTGATGTCTTTCCAGCTTACTAATGTGTTATTGATTCTCATGTGAGCTCATTACAGCATACTGAAGTATTATTGATTCTCAGGTGACCTCATGCCAGCATACTGAAGTATTATTGATTCTCAGGTAACCTCATTCCAGCATACTAATGTGTTGTTGATTCTTATGGTACCTCGTTCAAGTATACTGAAGTGTTACTTATTCCCATGTGACCTCATCCCAGCATACTAATGTTTTATTGATTCTCTTGTGACCTCATAACAGCATACTGAGGTATTGTTGATTCTCAGTGTACCTCATTCCACCATTCTAATGGGTTGTTGATTCTTATGCGACCTCATTCCAGCATACTGATGTGTTACTGATTCCCATGGTATCTCATTCCAGCATACTGATGTGTTATTGATTCAAATGTGATTTCATCTCAGCACACTAATATTTTATTAATTTTTATGGTATATCATTCCAGCATACTGATGTGTTATTGATTCTCATGTGACCTCATAACAGCATACTGAGGTATTGTTGATTCTCATGGTATCTCATTCCACCATATTAATGCGTTATTGATTCTCATATGACCTTATTCCAGCATACTAATATGTTATTGATTTTCATGTGACCTCATTTAAGCATACTAAGGTATTTTTGATCCTCAGGTGACCTCATTCTAGCATACTAATATGTTATTGATTCTTATGGTACGTCATTCCAGCTTACTGATATGTTATTGATTCTCGTGTGACCTTATTCCAGCAAACTGAAGTATCATTGATTCTCAGGTGGTCTCTTTCTAGCTTACTAATGTGTTATTGATTCTCATGTGAGCTCATTACAGCATACTGAAGTATTATTGATTCTCAGGTGACCTCATGCCAGCATACTGAAGTATTATTGATTATCAGGTAACCTCATTGCAGCATACTAATGTGTTGTTGATTCTCATGGTACCTCGTTCAAGTATACTGAAGTGTTACTTATTCCCATGTGACCTCATCCCAGCATTCTAATGTTTTATTGATTCTCTTGTGACCTCATAACAGCATACTGAGGTAGTGTTGATTCTCATGGTACCTCATTCCACCATGCTAATGTGTTGTTGATTCTTATGCGACCTCATTCCATCACACGGATGTGTTATTGATTTTCCTGTAACCTCATACCTGCATACTAATGTTTTATTGATTCTCGTGTGAAATTATTCCAGCATACTGAAGTATTGTTAGTTCTCAGGTGACCTCATTCTAGCATACTAATGTATTATTGATTCTCATGGAACCGCATTCCAGCATACTGAAGTGTTATTTATTCTCATGTGACCTATTACCCAGCATACAAATGTTTTATTGATTTTCAGGTGACCTCATCCCAGCATACTAATGTGTTACTGATTCTCCTGGTATCTCATTCCAGCATACTGATGTGTTATTGATTCAAATGTGATTTGATCTCAGCATACTAATGTTTTATTAATTATCATGGTATCTCATTCCAGCATACTGATGTGTTATTGATTCTCATGTGACCTCATCCCAGCATACTAATGTTCTATTGATTCTCATGTGAACTCAATACAGCATACTGAGGTATTGTTGATTCTCATGGTACCTCATTCCACCATATTAATGCGTTATTGATTCTCATATGACCTTATTCCAGCATACTAATATGTTTTGATTCTTAGGTGACCTCATTCTAGCATACTAATGTGTTATTGATTCTTATGGTACGTCATTCCAGCTTACTGATATGTTATTAATTCTCGTGTGACCTTATTCCAGAATACTGAAGTATTATTGATTCTCAGGTGATCTCATTCTAGCATACTAATGTTTTATTGATTCTCATGTGACCTCATCCCAGTATACTAATGTTTTATTGATTTTCCTGTGACCATATTACAGCATACTTATGTATTGTTGATTCTCATGGAACCTCATTCCAGCATACTGATGTGTTATTGATTCTCATGTGACCTCATTCCAGCATACTATTATGTTATTAATTCACATGTGACCTCATTCCAGCATACTGATGTGTTATTGATTCTCGTGTGACATTATTCCAGCATACTGAAGTATTGTTGATTATCATAGTACCTCATTCTACCATACTAATGTGTTATTGATTCTCATGCGACCTCATTCATGCATACTGATGTGCTATTGATTCTCATGATACCTCATTACAGTACACTGATGTGTTAATGATTCTCGTCTGGTCTTATTCCAGCATACTGAAGTATTGTTGATTCTCAGGTGACCTGAAGTATTGTTGATTTTCAAGAGACCTCATTCTAGCATACTAATGAGTTATTGATTCTCATGGTACCTCATTCCAGCATACTGAAGTGTTATTTATTCTCATGTGACCTCATCCCAGCATACTAGTGTCTTATTGATTTTGAGGTGACCCCATACCAGCATACTAATGTGTTACTGATTCTCATGGTATCTCATTCTAGCATACTAATGTTTTATAGATTCTCTTGTGACCTCATAACAGCATACTGGGGTATTGTTGATTCTCATGTTACCTCATTCCACCATTCTAATGGGTTGTTGATTCTTATGCGACCTCATTCCAGCATACTGATGTATTATTGATTCTCAAGGTATCTTATTTCAGCACACTGAAGTGTTAATGATTCTCGTGTGGCCTTATTCCAGCATACTGAAGTATTGTTAGTTCTCAGATGACCTCATTCTAGCATACTAATGTATTATTGATTCTCATGGAACCGCATTCCAGCATACTGAAGTGTTATTTATTCTCATGTGACCTTTTACCCAGCATAAAAAATGTTTTATTGATTTTCATGTGATCTCATCCCAGCATACTAATGTGTTACTGATTCCCATGGTATCTCATTCCAGCATACTGATGTGTTATTGATTCAAATGTGATTTCATCTCAGCATACTAATGTTTTATTAATTTTTATGGTATATCATTCCAGCATACTGATGTGTTATTGATTCTCATGTGACCTCATTACAGCATACTGAGGTATTGTTGATTCTCATGGTATCTCATTCCACCATATTAATGCGTTATTGATTCTCATATGACCTTATTCCAGCATACTAATATGTTATTGATTTTCATGTGACCTCATTTAAGCATACTAAGGTATTTTTGATCCTCAGGTGACCTCATTCTAGCATACTAATATGTTATTGATTCTTACGGTACGTCATTCCAGCTTACTGATATGCTATTGATTCTCGTGTGACCTTATTCCAGCAAACTGAAGTATTATTGATTCTCAGGTGATCTCATTCTTGCATACTAATGTTTTATTGATTCTCATGTGACCTCATCCCAGCATACTAATGTTTTATTGATTTTCCTGTGACCATATTACAGCATACTGATGTATTGTTGATTCTCATGGTACCTCATTCCAACATATTAATGTATTATTGATTCTCATGGTACCTCATTCCAGCATACTGATGTGTTATTGATTCTCATGTGACCTCATTCCAGCATACTGCTGTGTTATTGATTCTCATGTGACCTCATCCCAGCATACTAATGTTTTATTGATTCTCATGTGAACTCAATACAGAATACTGAGGTATTGTTGATTCTCATGGTACCTCATTCCACCATATTAATGCGTTATTGATTCTCATATGACCTTATTCCAGCATACTAATATGTTTTGATTCTCAGGTGACCTCATTCTAGCATACTAATGTGTTATTAATTCTGATGTGACCTCATTCCAGCATACTGATGTGTTATTGATTCTCGTGTGACCTTATTCCAGCATACTGAAGTATTGTTGATTATCATAGTACCTCATTCTACCATACTAATGTGTTATTGATTATCATGCGACCTCATTCATGCATACTGATGTGTTATTGATTCTCATGATACCTCATTACAGTACACTGATGTGTTTATGATTCTCGTCTGGCCTTATTCCAACATACTGAAGTATTGTTGATTCTCAGGTGACCTGAAGTATTGTTGATTTTCAAGAGACCTCATTCTAGCATACTAATGAGTTATTGATTCTCATGGTACCTCATTCCAGCATACTGAAGTGTTATTTATTCTCATGTGACCTCATCCCAGCATACTAGTGTTTTATTGATTTTTAGGTGATCCCATACCAGCATGCTAATGTGTTACTGATTCTCATGGTATCTCATTCTAGCATACTAATGTTTTATTGATTCTCCTGGTATCTCATTCCAGCTAACTGATGTGTTATTGATTCACATGTGACCTCATTCCAGCATACTAATGTTTTATTGATTCTCATGGTATCTCATTCCAGCATACTGATGTGTTATTGATTCTCATGTGACATCATCCCAGCATACTAATGTTTTATTGATTCTCATTTGACCATATTACAACATTCTGATGTATTGTTGATTCTCATGGTGCCTCATTCCAACATATTAATGTGATATTGATTCTCATGGTACCTCATTCCAGCATACTGATGTACTTGATTGTCAGGTGACCTCATTACAGCATACTAATATGTTATTGGTTCTCATGTGACCTCATTCCAGCATACTGATGTGTTATTGACTCTCGTGTGACCTTATTCCAGCATACTGAAGTATTGTTGATTACCATGGTACCTCATTCTACCATACTAATGTGTTTTTGATTCTCATGCCATTCCATTCAAGAATATTGATGTGTTATTGATTCTCATGATACCTCATTACAGCACACTGTTATGTTAAAGATTCTCGTCTTGCCTTATTCCAACATACTGAAGTATTGTTGATTCTCAGGTGACCTGAAGTATTGTGATTTTCAGGTGACCTCATTCTAGCATTCTAATGTGTTATTGATTCTCATGGTACCTCATTCCAGCATACTGAAGTGTTATTTATTCTCATGTGACCTCATCCAAGCATTCTAGTTTTTGATTGATTTTGAGGTGACCCCATTCCAGCATACTAATGTGTTACTGATTCTCATGGTATCTCATTCCAGCATACTGATGTGTTATTATTTCTCATGTGACCTCATTCCAGCATACTAATATTTTATAGATTATCATATGACCTCATTCCAGCATACTGATGTGCTATAGATTCTCGTGTGAACTTATTCCAGCATACTGAAGTATTGTTGATTCTCAGTGTACCTCATTGCACCATGCTATTGTGTTGTTCATTCTCATGTGACCTCATTGCAGGATACTGTTGTGTTATTGATTCTCGTGTGAACTTTTTCCAGCATACTGAAATATTGTTGATTCTCATGGCACTGCATTAATACTAATATGTTATTGATTCTCATGCGTCATCATTCCAGCATACTGATGTGTTATTGATTCTCATGATACTTCATTCCAGCTTACTTCGGTATTATTGATTCTCGTGTGACCTTACTCCAGCAAACTGAAGTATCGTTGATTCTCAGATGATCTCTTTCTGGCTTACTAATGTGTTATTGATTCTCATGTGAGCTCATTCCAGCATACTGAAGTATTATTGATTCTCAGGTGACCTCATGCCAGCATACTGAAGTATTATAAATTCACATGTGACCTTATCCCAGCATACTAATGTGTTATTGATTCTCATGGTATCTCATTCAAGTATACTGATGTGTTATTGATTCTCATGTAACCTCACCCCAGCATACTAATGTTTTATTGATTCTGATGTGACCTCATTACAGCATACTAAGGTATTGTTGATTGTCATGTTATTTATTCTCATGTGACCTCTTTCCAGCATACTAATATGTTAATGATTCTCATGTGGCCTCATTCCAGCATGCTGATGTGTTTTTGATTCTCGTGTGAACTTATTCCTGTTTACTGATGTAATGTTGATTCTGATGGTACCTCATTCGAAGTTACTGATGTGTTATCGATTCTCATGCGATCTCATTCCAGTATACTAATATGCTATTGATTCTTATGTGACCTCATTCCAGCGTACTAATGTGTTATTGATTCTCATGTGACCTTGTTCTAGTATACTGAAGTATTGTTGATTCTAAGGTGCCATTATTCTAGCATACTAATGTGTCACTGATTCTTATGGTACCTCATTCCAGCTTACTGGTGTGTTAATGATTCTCGTGTAACCTCATACCTGCATACTAATGTTTTATTGACTCTCGTGTGAACTTATTCCAACATACTGAAGTATTGTTGATTCTAAATGTACCTCATTCCACCATGCTAATGTGTTGTTGATTCTCATGCGACCTCATTCCAGCATACTGATATAGTATTGATTCTCAAGGTATCTCATTTCAGCATACTAATGTGTTAATAATTCTCGTGTGGCCTTATTCCAGCACACTGAAGTATTGTTAGTACTCAGGTGACCCCATTCTAGCATACTAATGTATTTTTGATTCTCATGGAACCGCATTCCAGCATACTGAAGTGTTATTTATTCTCATGTGACCGATTACCCAGCATACAAAATGTTTTATTGATTTTCAGGTGACCGCATCTCAGCATACTAATGTGTTACTGATTCTCATGGTATCTCATTCCAGCATACTGATGGGTTATTGATTCAAATGTGATTTCATCTCAGCATACTAATGTTTTATTAATTATCATGGTATCTCATTCCAGCATACTTATGTGTTATTGATTATCATGTGACCTCATCCCAGCATACTAATGTTTATTGATTCTCATGTGAACTCATTACAGCATACTGAGGTATTGTTGATTCTCGCGGTACCTCATTCCACCATATTAATGCGTTATTGATTCTCATGTGACCTTATTCCATCATACTAATATGCCATTGATTTTCTTTTGACCTCATTTAAGCATACTAAAGTATTGTTGATTCTCAGGTGTCCTCATTCTAGCATACTAATGTGTTATTGATTCTCATGGTACCTCATTCCAACATATTAATGTGTTATTGATTCTCATGGTACCTCATTTCAGGATACTGAAGTATTGTTGATTTTCATGGTACCTCATTCTACCATACTAATGTGCTATTGATTCTCATGCGACCTCATTCAAGCATACTGATGTGTTATTGATTCTCATGATACTTCATTATAGTGCACTGGTGTGTTAATGATTCTCGTCTGGCCTTATTCCAGCATACTGAAGTATTGTTGATTCTCAGGTGAGGTGAAGTATTGTCGATTTTCAGGTGACCTCAATCTAACATATTTATTAGTTATTGATTCTCATGGTACCTCATTCCAGCATACTGAAGTGCTATTTATTCTCATATGACCTCATCCCCGCACACTAGTGATTTATTGATTTTGAGGTGACCCCATACCAGCATACTAATGTGTTACTGATTCTTATGGTATCTCATTCTAGCATACTAATGCTTTATTGATTCTCTTGGTATCTCATTCAAGCTTACTGATGTGTTATTGATTCACCTGTAACCTCATCCCAGCATACTAATGTTTTATTGATTCTCATGTGACCATATTACAGCATACTGATGTATTTTGGATTCTCATGGTACCTCATTCCAACATAATAATGTGTTATTGATTCTCATGGTACCTTATTACAGTATACTGATGTGTTATTGATTCTCATGTTTCCTCATTCCAGCATACTTATATGTAATTGATTTTCATGTGACCTCATTCCAGCATACTGATGTCTTATTGATTCTCGTGGTACCTCATTCTACCATACTAATGTGTTATTGATTCTCATGCGACCTCATTCAAGCATAATGATGTGGTATTGATTCTCATGATACCTCATTACAGCACACTGATGTGTTGATGATTCTCGTCTGGCCTTATTCCAGCCTACTGAAGTATTGTTGATTCTCAGGTGACCTGAAGTATTGTTGATTTTCAGGTGACATTCTAGGATTCTAATATGTTATTGATTCTCATGGTACCTCATTCCAGCATACTGAAGTGTTATTTATTCTCATGTGAACTCATCCCAGCATACTAGTGATTGATTGATTTTGAGGTGTCCCCATACCAGAATACTAATGTGTTACTGATTCTCATGGTATCTCATTCCAGCATACTGATGTGTTATTGATTCTCATGTGACCTCATTCCAGTATACTAATATTTTATTGATTATTATGGTACCTCATTCCAACATATTAATGTGTTATTGATTCTCATGGTACTTCATTTCAGCATATTGATGTGTTATTGATTCCCATGTGCCCTCATTCCAGCATACTAATATGTTATTGATTCTCATGTGAACTCATTCCAGCATATTGATGTGCTATAGATTCTCGTGTGGACTTATACCAGCATACTGAAATATTGTTGATTCTCAGTGTACCTCATTCCACCATGCTAATGTGTTGTTGATTCTCATGTGACCTTATTCCAGCATACTAATATGTCATTGATTTTCATGTGACCTCATTTAAGGATACTAAGGTATTGTTAATTCTCAGGTGACCTCATTCTAGCATACTGATGTGTTATTGATTCTTATGTTACGTCATTCCAGCTAACTGATGTGTTATTGATTCTCGTGTGACCTTATTCCAGCATACTGAAGTATTGTTGATTTTCAGGTGACCTCATTCTAGCATACTTATTAGTTATTGATTCTCATGGTAGTTCATTCCAGCATACTGAAGTGCTATTTATTCTCATATGACCTCATCCTCGCATACTAGTGATTTATTGATTTTGAGGTGACCTCATACCAGCATACTAATGTGTTACTGATTCTTATGGTATCTCATTCTAGCATACTAATGCTTTATTGATTCTCTTGGTACCTCATTCAAGCATACTGATGTGTTATTGATTCACCTGTAACCTCATTCCAGCATACTAATGTTTTATTGATTCTCATGTGACCATATTACAGCATACTGATGTATTTTGGATTCTCGTGGTACCTCATTCCAACATAATAATGTGTTATTGATTCTCATGGTACCTTATTACAGTATACTGATGTGTTATTCATTCTCATGTGACCTCATTCCAGCATACTTATATGTAATTGATTTTCATGTGACCTCATTCCAGCATACTGATGTCTTATTGATTCTCGTGGTACCTCATTCTACCATACTAATGTGTTATTGATTCTCATGCGACCTCATTCAAGCATAATGATGTGTTATTGATTCTCATGATACCTCATTACAGCACACTGATGTGTTGATGATTCTCGTCTGGCCTTATTCCAGCCTACTGAAGTATTGTTGATTCTCAGGTGACCTGAAGTATTGTTGATTTTCAGGTGACATTCTAGGATTCTAATATGTTATTGATTCTCATGGTACCTCATTCCAGCATACTGAAGTGTTATTTATTCTCATGTGAACTCATCCCAGCATACTAGTGTTTGATTGATTTTGAGGTGTCCCCATCCCAGAATACTAATGTGTTACTGATTCTCTTGGTATCTCTTTCCAGCATACTGATGTGTTATTGATTATCATGTGACCTCATTCCAGCATACTAATATGTTATTGATTCTCATGTGAACTCATTCCAGCATACTGATGTGTTATAGATTCTCGTGTGGACTTATAACAGCATACTGAAGTATTGTTGATTCTCAGTGTACCTCATTCCACCATGCTAATGTGTTGTTGATTCTCATGTGACCTTATTCCAGCATACTAGTATGTCATTGATTCTCATGTGAACTCATTCCAGCATACTGATGTGTTATAGATTCTCGTGTGGACTTATAACAGCATACTGAAGTATTGTTGATTCTCAGTGTACCTCATTCCACCATGCTAATGTGTTGTTGATTCTCGGGTGACCTCATTCTAGCATACTAATGTGTTATTGATTCTTATGTTACGTCATTCCAGCTAACTGATGTGTTATTGATTCTCGTGTGACCTTATTCCAGCATACTGAAGTATTATTTATTCTCAGGTGACCTCATTCTAGCATACTAATGTATTATTGATTCTCATATTATCTCATTCCAGCATACTGATTTGTTATTGATTTACATGTGACCTCATTCCAGCATACTAATGTTTTATTGATTCTCATGGTATCTCATTTCAGCATACTGATGTGTTATTGAGTCTCATGTGACCTCATCCCAGCATACTAATGCTTTATTGATTTTCATGTGACCATATTACAGCATACTGATGAATTGTTGATTCTCATGGTACCTCATTCCAACATATTAATGTGTTATTGGTTCTCATGGTACCTCATTTCAGCATATTGATGTGTTATTGATTCTCATGCGACCTCATTCAAGCATACTGATGTGTTATTGATTCTCATGATACCTCATTACAGTGCACTGATGTGTTAATGATTTTCGTCTGGCCTTATTCCAGCATACTGAAGTATTGTTGATTCTCAGGTGACCTGAAGTATTGTTGATTTTCAGGTGACCTCATTCTAGCATACTTATTAGTTATTGATTCTCATGGTACCTCATTCCAGCATACTGAAGTGTGATTTATTCTCATGTGACCTCATCCCCGCATACTAGTGTTTTATTGATTTTGAGGTGACCCAATACCAGCATACTAATGTGTTACTGATTCTCATTGTATCTCATTCTAGCATAATAATGTTTTATTGATTCTCCTGGTATCTCATTCAAGCATACTGATGTGTTATTGATCCACATGTGACCTCATTCCAGCATACTAATGCTTTATTGATTCTCATGGTATCTCATTCCAGCACACTAATGTTTTATTGATTCTCATGTGACCATATTACAGCATACTGATATTTTGGATTCTCATGGCACCTCATTCAAACATAATAATGTGTTATTGATTCTCATGTGACCTCATTCCAGCATACTTATATGTAATTGATTTTCATGTGACCTCATTCCAGCATACTGATGTCTTATTGATTCTCGTGGTACCTCATTCTACCATACTAATGTGTTATTGATTCTCATGCGACCTCATTCAAGCATAGTGATGTGTTATTGATTCTCATGATACCTCATTACAGTACACTGATGTGTTAATGATTCTCGTCTGGCCTTATTCCAGCCTTCTGAAGTATTGTTGATTCTCAGGTGATCTGAAGTATTGTTGATTTTCAGGTGACATTCTAGGATTCTAATGTGTCATTGATTCTCATGGTACCTCATTCCAGCATACTGCAGTGTTATTTGTTCTCATGTGAACTCATCCCAGCATTCTAGTGTTTGATAGATTTTGAGGTGTCCCCATCCCAGAATACTAATGTGTTACTGATTCTCATGGTATCTCATTCCAGCATACTGATGTGTTATTGATTCTCATGTGACCTCATTCCAGCATACTAATATTTTATTGATTATCATGGTACCTCATTCCAACATATTAATGTGTTATTGATTCTCGTGGTACTTCATTTTAGCATACTGATGTGTTATTGATTCTCATGAGACCTGATTCCAGGACACCAATATGTTATTGATTCTCATGTGAACTCATTCCAGCATACTGATGTGTTATAGATTCTCGTGTGGACTTATACCAGCATACTGAAGTATTGTTGATTCTCAGTGTACCTCATTCCACCATGCTAATGTGTTGTTGATTCTCATGTGACCTTATTCCAGGATACTGATGGGTTATTGATTCTCGTGTGACGTTATTCCAGCATACTGAACTATTGTTGATTCTCATGGTACCTCATTCTACCATACTAATGTGTTATTGATTCTCATGCGACCTCATTCAAGCATACTGATGTGTTATTGATTCTCATGATACCTCATTACAGCACACTTATGTGTTAACGATTCTCGTCTGGCCTTATTCCAGCATACTGAAGTATTGTTGATTCTCAGGTGACCTGAAGTATTGTTGAATTTCAGGTGACCTCATTCTAGCATACTAATGTGTTATCGATTCTCATGGTATCTTATTCCAGAATACTGATGTGTTATTGATTGTCATGCGACTTCATTCCAGCATAATGATATATTATTGATTCTCATGGTATTTCATTTCAGCATACTAATGTGTTAATGATTCTCGTGTGGCCTTATTCCAGCACACTGAAGTATTGTTAGTTCTCAGGTGACCTCATTCTAGCATACTAATGTATTATTGATTCTAAGGAAACCGCATTCCAGCATACTAAGGTATTGTTGATTCTGAGGTGACCTCATTGTAACACACTAATGTGTTATTTATTCTCATGGTATCTCATTCCAGCATACTGATGTGTTATTCATTCACATGTGACTTCATTCCAGCATACAAATGTTTTATTGATTCTCATGGTATCTCATTACAGGATACTGATGTGTTATTGTTTCTCTTGTGACCTCATTCCAGCATACTGATATGTTATTGAGTCTCATGTGACCTCATTCCAGCGAACTGATTTGTTATTAATTTTCGTGTGACCTTATTCCAGCATAGTGAAGTATTGTTGATTCTCATGGTATCTAATTCTACCATAATAATGTGTTATTGATTCTCATGTGACCTCATTAAAGCATACTGATGTGTTATTGATTCTCATGATACCTCATTACAGCACACTGATGTGTTAATGATTCTCGTCTGGCCTTATTCCAGCATACTGAAATATTGTTGATTCTCAGGTGACCTGAAGTATTGTTGATTTTCAGGTGACCTCATTCTAACATACTAATGTGTTATTGATGATTCTCATGGTACCTCATTCCAGCATACTAGCGTTTAATTGATTTTGAGGTGGACCCTTCCCAGCATACTAATGTGTTACTGATTCTTATGGTATCTCATTCCAGCATACTGATGTGTTATTGATTTGCATGTGACCTCATTCCAGCATGCTAAGGTTTTATTGATTCTCATGGAATCTCATTCCAGCATACTGATGTGTTATTGATTCTCATGTGACCTCATTCCAGCATACTAATATGTTATTGATTCTCATGTGACCTCATTCCACCATACTGATGTGTTATTGATTATCGTGTGAACTTATTCCAGCATACTGAAGTATTGTTGATTCTCAGGTGACCTGAAGTATTGTTGATTTTCAGGTGACCTCATTCTACTATGATAATGTGTAAATGATTCTCATGGAACCTCATTCCAGCATACTGAAGTGTTATTTATTCTCATGTGACCTCATCCCAGCATACTAATATGTTATTGATTCTCATGTGACCTCATTCCAGCATACTAATATGTTATTGATTCTCATGTGACCTCATTCCAGCATACTGATGAGTTATTGATTCTCGTGTGAACTTATTCCAGCATATTGAAGTATTGTTGATTCTCATGGTACCTCATTCCAACATGATAATGTGTTGTTGATTCTCATGCGACCCCATTCCAGCATACTGATGTGTTATTGATTCTCATGATACCTCATTACAGCTTACTGATGTGTTAATGAATCTCGTCTGGCCTTATTCCAGCATACTGAAGTATTGTTAGTTCTCATGTGACCTCATTATAGCATACAAATGTGTTATTGATTCTCATGGAACCTCATTCAAGTATAATGAAGTGTTATTTATTCTCATGTGACAACTTACCCAGCATACTAATGTTTTACTGATTTTCATGTGAACTCATCCCAGCATACTAATGTGTTCTTGATTCTCATGGTATCTCATTCCAGCATACTGATGTGTTATTGATTCACATGTGACTTCATCCCAGCATACTAATCTTTTATTAATGATCATGTTATCTCATTCCAGCATACTGATGTGTTCTTGAATCTCATGCGACCTCATTCCATCATGCTGATCTGTTATTGATTCTCATGGTACCTCATTCCAGCATATCGATGTGTCAATGATTGTCGTGTGGCCTTATACCAGCATACTGAAGTATTGTGATTCTCAGGTGATCTGAAGTATTGCTGATTCTCAGGTGACCTAATGTGTTATTGATTCTCATGTGAAATCATTCCAGCACACTAATATGTTATTGATTCTCTTATGACCTCCTTCCAGCATACTGAGGTATTCTTGATTCTCAGGTAACCCCATCCTAGCATACTAATATGTTATTGATTCTCATGCTACCTCATTCCAGCACACTGAAGTGTTACTGATTCTCGTGTAACCTTATTCCAGCATACTGAAGCATTGTTGATTCTCAGGTGATCTCTTTCTAGCATACTAAGGTGTTATTGATTCTCATGTGACCTCATTCCAGCATACTAATGTGTCATTCATTGTCATGTAACCTTATTCCACCATAATAATGTGTTATTGATTCGCAAGGTACCTCATTCAGCATACTGAAGTGTTATTTATTCACATGTGACGTCATAACAGCATACTAATATTTTATTGATTCTCATGTGACCTCTTCCCAGCAAACTAATGTGTTATTGATTCTGATGGTATCTCATTCCAGCATTCTGATGTGTTATTGATTTACATGTGACATTATACCAGCATACTAATGTGCTATTGATTCTCATCGCATCTCATACCCGCATACTGATGTGTTATTGATTTTCATGTGACCTCATTCCAGCATACTGAGGTATTGTTGATTCTCATGTTATTCATTCTCATGGTACCTCATTCCAGCATACTGATGTGTTATTGATTCTCATGTGGCCTCATTCCAGCATGCTGATGTCCAATTTATTCTCGTGTAATCTTATTCCAGCTTACTGAGGTAATGTTGATTATCATGGTACCTCATTCGAGGATACTGATGTGTTATCGATTCTCATATGATCTCATTCCAGTATATTAATATGCAATTGATTCTTATGTGATATCATTCCAGCATACTAACGTGTTATTGATTCTCAGGTGACCTCATTCTAGCATACTGAAGTATTATTGATTCTCAGGTGACCTCATTCTAGCTTACTAATGTGTTATTGATTCTAATGTCATTTTATTCGATCATAATAATGTGCTATTGATTCTCATGTGACCTCATTCCAGCATATTGAAGTATTATTGATTCTCAGGTGACCTCATTCTAGCATACTGAAGTATTGTTGATCCTCAGGTGACCTCATTCTAGCATACTAATGCATTATTGATTCTCATGGTACCTCATTCCAGCATACTGAAGTGTTATTAATTCCCCTGTGACCTCATCCCAGCATACTAATGTTTTATTGATTGTCAGGTGACCCCATCCCAGCATTCTGATGTGTTATTGATTCTCATGGTATCTCATTCCAGCATACTGATGTGTTATTGATTCTCGTGTGGCCTTATTCCAGCATTCTGAAGTAATGTTGATTCGCAGGTGACCTGAAGTATTGTTGATTCTCAGGTGACCTCATTCTTGCATACTAATGTGCTATTGATTCTCATTGTACCTCATTCCAGCATACTGAAGTGTTATTAATTCCAATGTGACCTCATCCCAGCATACTGATCTGTTATTGATTCACATGTGACCTCATACCAGCATCTTAATGTTTTATTGATTCTCATGGTATCTCATTCCAGCATACTGATGTGTTATTGATTCTCATGTGACCTCATTCCAGCATACTACTGTTTTATTTATTCTCATGTGACCATATTACAGCATACTGAGGTATTATTGATTCTCATGGTACGTCATTCCAACATATTAATGTGTTATTGATTCTCATGGTACCTCATGCCAGCATACTGATGTGTTATTGATTCTCATGTGAGCTCATTCCAGCATACTAATATGTTATTGATTCTCATGTGACCTCATTCCAGCATACCGATGTGTTATTGATTCTCATGTGGCCTCATTCCAGCATGCTGATGTGCAATTTATTCTCGTGTAATCTTATTCCAGCTTACTGAGGTAATGTTGATTATATTGATACCTCATTCGAGCATACTGATGTGTTATTGATTCTCATGTGATCTCATTCCAGTATACTAATATGCAATTGTTTCTTAGGTGACATCATTCCAACATACTAACGTGTTATTGATTCTCATGTGACTTCATCCCAGCATACTAATGTTTTATTGATTATCTGGTGACCTCATCCCAGCATTCTGATGTGTTATCGATTCTCATGGTATCTCATTCCAGCATACTGATGTGTTATTGATTCTTGTGTGGCCTTATTCCAGCATTCTGAAGTAATGTTGATTCTCAGGTGACCTGAAGTATTGTTGATTCTTAGGTGACCTCATTCTAGCATTCTAATGTGTTATTGATTCTCATGGTACCTTATTCCAGCATACTGAAGTGTTATTAATTTCCATGTAACCTCATCCCAGCATACTGATGTGTTATTGATTCTCATGTGACCTCATTCCAGCATACTAATGTTTTATTTATTCTCATGTGACCATATTACAGCATACTGGGGTATTGTTGATTGTCATGGTACGTCATTCCAACATATTAATGTGTTATTTATTCTCATGGTACCTCATTCCAGTATACTGATGTGTTATTGATTCTCATGTGAGCTCATTCCAGCATACTAATATGTTATTGATTCTCATGTGACCTCATTCCAGCATACCGAGGTGTTATTCATTTTCGTTTGACCTTATTCCAGCATACTGAAGTATTGTTGATTCTCATGGTACCTCATTCTACCATAGTAATGTATTATTGATTCTCATGCGACCTCATTCCAGCATACTAATGTTATTGATTCGTATGATGCCTCATTACAGCATCCTGATGTGTTAATGATTCTCGTGTGGCCTTATTCCAGCATTCTGAAGTAATGTTGATTCTCTGGTGACCTGAAATATTGTTGATTCTCAAGTGACCTCATTCTAGCATACCAATGTGTTATTGATTATCATGGTACCTCATTCCAGCATATTAATGTGTTATTGATTCTCATGGTACCTCATTTCAGCATACTGATGTGTTATTGATTCTCATGTTAGCTCATTCCAGAATACTAATATGTTATTGATTCTCATGTGACCAAATTCCAGCATACTGATGTGTTATTGATTCTCGTATGACCTTATTCCAGCATTCTGAAGTATTGTTGATTCTCATGCTAACTCATTCCACCATACTAATGTGTTCTTGATTCTCATGTGACCTCATTCCAGCATACTGATGTGTTATTGATTCTCATGGTACCTCCTTCCAGCATACTGATGTGTTAATGATTATCTTGTGGCCTTATTCCAGCATACTGCAATATTGTTGATTTTCAGGTGACCTGATGTATTGTTGATTCTCAGGTGACCTCATTCTAGCATACTAATGTGTTATTGATTCGCAAGGTACCTCATTCCAGCATACTGAAGTGTTATTTATTCTCATGTGACGTCATCACAGCATACTAATGTTTTATTGATTCTCAGGTGACCTGATCCCAGCAAAATGATGTGTTATTGATTCTCATGGTATCTCATTCCAGCATACTGATGTGTTATTGATTCACATGTGACCTGGTCCCAGCATACTAATGTGTTATTGATTCTCATGGTATCTCATTCCAGCATACTGATGTGTTGTTGATTCTCATGTTATTCATTATCATGGTACCTCATTCCAGCATACTGATGTGTTATTGATCTCATGTGACCCCATTCCAGCATACTAATATGTTACTGATTCTCATGTGGCCTCATTCCAGCATGCTGATGTGTTATTTATTCTCGTGTTGCCTTATTCCAGCTTACTGAGGTAATGTTGATTATCATGATACCTCATTCGAGGATACTGATGTGTTATCGATTCTCATGTGACCTCATCCAGCAAAATGATGTGTTATTGATTCTTATGGTATCTCATTCCAGCATTCTGATGTGTTATTGATTTACATGTGACCTTATACCAGCATACTAATGTGCTATTGATTCTCATGGTATCTCATTCCAGCATACTGATGTGTTGTTGATTCTCATGTTATTCATTATCATGGTACATCATTCCAGCATACTGATGTGTTATTGATCTCATATGACCTCATTCCAGCATATTAATATGTTATTGATTCTAATGTGGCCTCATTCCAGCATGCTGATGTGTTATTTATTCTCGTGTTGCCTTATTCCAGCTTACTGAGGTAATGTTGATTATCATGGTACCTCATTCGAGGATACTGAAGTGTTATCGATTCTCATGTGAGNTCATTCCAGTATACTAATATGCTGCTGATTCTCATGGTACCTCATTCCACCATATTAATGTGTTATTGATTTTCATGGTAGTGGTACCTCAATCCAGCATACTGATGTGTTATTGATTCTCAAGTGACCTCATTCCAGCATATTTATATGTTATTGATTCTCATGTGACCTCATTCCAGCATACTGATGTGTTATTGATTCTCGTGTGACCTTATTCCAGCATTCTGAAGTATTGTTGATTCTCATGCTAACTCATTCTCCCATACTAATGTGTTCTTGATTCTCGTGTGACTTCATTCCAGCATACTGATGTGTTATTGATTCTCATGGTACCTCCTTCCAGCATACTGATGTGTTAATGATTATCTTGTGGCCTTATTCCAGC
>MJUT01065108.1:17930-52748 GCA_002080005.1 Gigantidas platifrons | reverse complement strand
TTACTCATGAATTATTGATCAAAATCTAATAAAATTTTAAAATCCTGTTGATTAAATTTGTGTTTTTATCCTTATATATTAATATTGAAAAAAACATTCGAATAAATAATATTAAATCACCTAAAATGTTGACCCTGCTTTTCTTTTTCCCTTCAGTATATATAAATATACACGACCAATTTTATCTGCATATAAACACTTTATGGCACAGTCTATATATTTTGCGAGTATATATAATCATTTAAAATTTCATTTTTGTTCGGGGTTTTGAATCCGTTTATTATTTCCTTTTATGTGAGTATGACATTATAAAATTTGCATCGGATATATTTTCGCGCTCCGTCATTGGTACTGTTTGTGGCGTTATATCGTTACCGTAGACTTTGGATGATGCGTAGATTACAGTTCAAATACATGTACATGTGCAAAGAGTCGATGACGTTGCCCAGCAATTAATCTTCCAATAGCTTGCTCCCGTTGTTCAATATTATGCAACTTGTGAACTTCCACCGTCTAACATAAACAGAGTTCAGTAGAACTATTTTTCATGTTCTTAATTCCGTGCTTTTAAATGCGTACCCACGACTCTCTCGAGACCCAATATAGTTGCTCAAGTTAAAGTACACAATCAACCGTAACTTTTTTTATATAACGTAAATGTTATCGGGTTCATTATATAGACGCTTTACCTATTCCACAATGAAAAAAATCATCAATTTTGTATTTATAATGATTTTTTGCAAATCTTGAATAAACGACGTTTCTTTTATAGTTCAGTATATAAATATATATTATTGTCTATTTTGTCTATTTATATTTTAGTTATATTTAATGCAAATAATACTATTATAAGCTATGATAGAAATTAATAACAGTTTACTTTAATCATATTTCATTGTAATATATGCGCGAAAAAAAGATATGAATGAATGAAAGAAATACAGTTGATCAATCATCTTGATTTAATTCCAGGCAATGTCCAGTCAGTTTAGACCCCTTTACATATTATACTGTGATTTAGCCAAAGATGTACAGAGAACTCGGAGAGCTTATCATCATTTAATCAATGCCATTCTTATACGAAATAAGTCTGTAGTCAATGAATCAGGATCTGTGAGATAAGAAGCAAAGATATAGTGTATATCGAATAGAAGTTCCGATTATCTGCGGGCAAGGGGTATATATGGAGTCTCTCACTAAATTTAGGGTATCTAATATGAATGACTTTCTCGGCTTTAGGGAACAAATCTTTTGGAAGTAGTGTCCGCTGGTTGTGCGATGAATACAAGAAATGAGATTTAAAAATAGCAAATAATCTGAGCATAATTATGTTGTACTTGCATGTATAAGCACTGTCAAAATGAAAGTTTGATAAGATAAGTTGATATCTGAATCACGTGTACTCGATATGAACTATGAACTATGAACGTTGTTAGATACAATCACTTTATGAATATTGTAACATTGTATCCATACAGATTAATACATGGCCTTCTCCATATCGAGCCGTGTATTATCCCGAGACCCTCATATTAGCCCCAGACACAGTCCAGTCCTTCCGCATGTTATACCCTGATAATACCCATCTATCGAGAGGACACCGCCATTATCCGCCACTTTGGGCAGTTCTGTAGGTCGAGCCATGTGGTCCTTCACCAGTACAAAGTTGAAATATTCTCCATTCACGAGGCATTTCTTTACTTTCCATCTTAAGAAGGAGTAGCGTATTTAATTTGTATCTCGCTGTGTAGAAACTTCGGAACAACGAGTTTGAACTGTACTTTTCCATATGTTTCATGTCCATGTTAATAATATCGTTATCTACCTATTCCCAAAACTGTGTAAGAACCCATACAAACTTATATATCGACGCTAGACATAAGAAATGTATTAAGTATTTATATAAAAGATGCAGTGGTTGGAACTATTGTGTGCACTTATTTGCGTTACGGCAATTGTGACAATCGGTAAGTAAGCCAAAAAAAAAAACGTAATTGCGCGTTAGCGTTTTTTTGTTTTTGTTTTTGTTTGTTTGTTTGTTTGTTTTTATATATAGATTAGCGTATACTATTAGGGTTATATTTCAGAATTCTATGCTATTCTAACGAAACATGGTTCAGGTCATGAAAATTTACACATCAACATAGTTTTGCTGTTTTTCACTATTTATATCAAATGTCAATTTATATACCGTGTCCTCAATTAAAGGTTAAGTCTTGTCGATGATAGTGGAATAGAAGAAAAGTTCAGACAAACTTATCCACTAAACGAATAAAACATTTCATGAATATTATTCTGACAGACAGGCGATTAAGTTGTAAATGTATTTAGACACACTTAGTGTCATATTAAAAAAAGTTTCATATTTTTTTCTGATATGACGAAAAAGATGGTCGCATATGGTGGTGTCAAATAAATATCATCGTACCATCTATTCTACCATATTAGGATAGTTGTTTCATCGCACCAAAACCCTTTAGGCTTATAAAAGCATTTGGCGTATTTTGCCGATTTAATCCGTTCTACATAGTCAAAATCACGGTTTTCTTTTTTTTTTCATTGTTCTGTATGGCGAAGTGATAAACTGTAAAGATTGTTCCCAATTACAAAACGGAAGTGAACATTTTGAATCAGAACGTTCTGATATTTAAAATATCGCCTCTATTTCATATTTGTGAGGAGAAACATCAACAACAGCTAGCACGAATGACTATTGTAGTGACCTTGTCCAAAAGGTCAAACTTCCGAGTAGTTGTGACTTTGAACATGGGGCATGCGGTTACACAGCTCCTAAACGTGGATTTTCCTGGCTTATTCGTAGAGGAAAATATGGATATGGATCTTCAGGCATTTCCTACGGACACGATGGATCAGGTAAATAATTTTTCTTAGATTCCTTTGATATAGATATAGCATTGCATTTTAAGGTGTCTTACGATTTTGCCATGTGCACATTTGGTACCTTTCTAGCCACGCTTCCTGTGGGTCAAAGATCTTTTTTTGTTGTTTTTGGAAAATAGTAATACAAAAATAATTACATTACTTCCGTGTTTCATTGAAATGTTACAATATGATTGGTTATGAAGTGGTCACATGATTATAAAAGAGATGTTTCAAATCAGAATGAAACTCAAACCTGAACTTGCCCGTGCCTCCATGACGACGTCAGATGGCGTAGTAATTTCCAACAGTAAATAATCTAACACAAATAAAATTCATAACGAAAAATTCAACTATATCAAATTTTGGTGTGATTTAAATATAATTATAAGAATTGAATGAATTCTTTTGAAGTTTCATTGGGTATGAAAGCGTTGATCGAACTACATTTTCAACATGAAGCGCTACCGCACTTCATTGAAAATGTACTTCGGTCAATGCTTTCATACCCGAATGAAACTTCAAAAGAATGCATTCAATTCTTAAATAATCAATCAGTAGAATCATGCATAACATATTTTGTTTTTCATTTTTGAGAATATATATACACAATTTCCAGAAGAATCCTGCCGTGAGAAGCTATTTATGAGACAGGTAAACTAGGCGTTGTATATACATCGAAGTTAGCATGGTGCAATGTTGCAGCTATATTCATGACGAGAACAGCAATGTTGCCTGACAAAATGGTGGTAATAGGACACAAGAACAATTTTAGATAGGGTAGGAACACCTTGATTTGCAAGTGTTCACCAATAACCACTCCAAAACGCATTTGCTCTTCAGGAGCTGCTGATACCAGTCGAGATTCTCCCTCAATTAATTAGGTCCCATTTAAGGGAGATGTATGTGTTTAATTCGCTCCGCAATTTGGCATGTTATTGACAAATACGAACAATTTTAATAGTTTACCATTTGTGTTAATGAAAAAGAAATATTTCACTCGCCGACCAAAATCCAGTCTCTCACCAACGTGGATTTATGCACTGTCGGTTTATCAACAGTGAATAATACAAAAAGGTTATTATTGTATTAAATAAGGTGACAATCCGAATGCTAATTATTCTCATTCACCGACCAAAAGTCAGCCTTTTGTCAACGTGTAAATCTAATAGAAAACAAATTAGATCATGCAGATTTAAATGAGGTAAAATCTTAGCAAACATTTCCGATATTTCCTGTTGAAAGAAAATCCAGAATTTGTTTTATCTTGTGAAAAATAACGACAGGAAGCACATAGACATTATGCTCTAAAAGTTAAATGATAAAAAAAAAATTTCCCCCAGCGATTGCTTTCTACAACTTATCATAAAATTATATGAATAACGTTGATTTCAGGTCACTATGCAGTTACAAATATTAACTCATTTGGAATCCATATTGGAACAAACACAACGCTTGCAACTCCATTGATTACGGATGCCAATGTATGTCTAGAATTCTGGTACATCATGCCATCAACATCATCAAACATACAAGTTCTACTATATAGATCTAATAACCTCATTACAATATGGAATGGCAGAGGAACCCCACACTCTAACTGGCAAAAGTTACAACTGTCTATACATAGCACACAACCATACAAAGTAAGTTATGTGTTGTGTCTTGGCTTAAATATATTGTATTTGCTCAAATGTGCAAAAGGGATAAGACACAAGTTAAACAAACTTATGAAGTCTTCTCGTATGTATGATAAGTCACAACAGTATTTGATAGAGCATGCATGTACATGAGCATGTCTTTCATTAATATGTGTAAACTGAACAAGAACAGAGAATGAAGAAATAAATGAGAGAGAGAGAGAGAGAGAGAGAGATGGTGGTGGTGGTGTGTATGTGTGATTTGATTTTTGGTGTTTAACGCCACTTTCAACAATATTTCAGCTATATCATGGCGACCAGTTTTAGTGGTGGAGGAAGCCGGAGTATCCGGAGAGAACCACCGACCATGGGCAAGCAACTGGTAAACTTTATCACTTGCGGTTGCGAGTCGAGTGCACCCTTTTTTGTAATTTACAAATCCGGCGCGAACCCACGCCGTATTGGTGATAGGCTTGTATGAGTTGTTAGATCCAGCGACCTAACTCATTGAGCCACCCGCGCCCCTGTGTATGTGTGTGTTGTGTTCTTATCATCATTACGTACAATTGATTGGTATGGTTTGGTGTATGGTGTTTAACGCCACTTTCAACAATATTTAAGTTTTATTGTTTGGGTAAGTTTCATTGATGGTGCAAACTGCAATACCAGGAGAAACCCACCGACCTCCGGCAAGTCTCTTCCACACTTCATCACATAATGCTGTATCGAGCATACCTCGCCTGAGTTTGATTCGAACTAACAAAATTAGAGGTGGTAGGCATTGCTTTCATAGATGGTTTTAAATCCAACTACCATACAAACACGACCCACGACGGCCATTAATATTGATTGGTTAATACATTTAAGGAATATAATAATGCATAGCTATATAGATTTCTAGCTGAACAAATGTACATATTCCATATGTCATCTTCATGGTCCATAGCATACATAAGTTTAAGTAGAGATGAACCGAACGTCGTTTTACATGCTTCAATGTATATGATAATATAGTTATACCCTTTATAACAATGGATATATTTGCAGATTGTATTCGCAAGTACGAGAATCAACGCTTTAAGCTACATTGGACTAGATGATATTGTTATCTCATCTGTGACAGGTAAGATTTGACATATATTACATACAAGCCAATTGTATTACTGTCCTAAACAGTAGTATGTAACTATCATTACGTTGGTGGCGGATCGAAAAAAAAAATGATTCCGTATATAAACGTCTAAAAAGCGTACTTGTAATACCACGCCAATAGAAATGAAAGTGTTAGATCACTGAACGAATAATCCACTGGTAAGACTTGTCGCTCCACTCGAAACCAACACGTCTCTCTTTGCATTTACTCATTAATGCCGGGCATTGATGAGAAACACCACTAACCAATATTATAGTCTGTTGATTGACCTGATCGAAGACCAAGCTCCACGACTTATCATGCACACTAATCATTACAACATGGGTTCTGTAATAATGTTTTATATTTCTATGCATTAAGCATAAGAAATATAATAAATTGATAATATCATGCAATAAATAAATTTGATTGGTTAGAATTTTTTATCCATCATGTCATAGATAACATTTTTAAACGGAAGTCACATGTTGGGGTCTCAATTGGGAAAGATTTTCATTTTAATTTTTTTAAGCAATTATTATCCGTCAAAATATTTTATAGGACAAGAAAAAAAATGAATTAGGAATTAATTTATAAGGATTGATCACAATTTTTTGTTCGGTTCATTCGAAATAAACTCAAAAATGTGGTACACACCCTTCGCGGGTTACACAGTGTGTACCACATTTTTGAGTTTATTTCTTCATGAACCAAAAAAAAAATTGAGATCAATCCTTAAAAAGGATTCTTTATTTTTAGTTGATTAATGAATGTTCCTTGTCATTTAAGTGTAAGTTATTGATGTATTGCAGCCATATTTTATATTTATACCTCGTTTTTGATACAGTGGTTTGTTCATTGGTTATTCCAAATGTAATAGGGAATATAAGTATCCATGCGGATAAAAAATATTGATATGCAATCTTATTTGATCTTGAGATATGTAAAGGATATGAAAAATATGATAAAAAAACGATATCTCACAAACTCCTTGATTGAAAAAAAAACCAATTATGTACGAAATCGGAGACACTGTTTATCATTATCTATGATCGTCCTGAATATAGCTGAAAAATTGCTCGCTGGACGTTAAACACCAATCAATCAATCAATCATTATCTATGAGTTTGAATGTTTATATTTGTTTTTAAATACAGTGAATACACATTTTATTGTTTTTTCTGTAATATATCATTACAATATGCAGGTTGTCCTCCATTGAGGACACGATGGCCTCCATTGGAAAGTCGTCAGCAGATAGGTCTAAGTATTCATTATGTTCCCCTCTATATTTAAAGGAATATCAATACAGCAGTCAACCACCATTGCTCATGGTAGCAATGCCCTTCTACCCGGATCATGTGATTTTGACCATTCTGCTTGCCACTATACTGGATCAAGCCATAATGTCTACTGGGTGAGACAGACGGGAACAGTTGGCTCCGGACGATTTGCAATACCTGGTGATCACTCTACTGATGGAAAAGGTATTGTATACGAAATCAGATACTATTAATTTTCTGATAAGACGAACAAAATATGAAAACCTAGTTCTTTATATCTTTATTTATATGTTTTTCACCTCTTGACACAACAGAAGGTTATGGAAAACACATTTTGTAAACATATGACACTGCATTGGTAATTTTGCCATTCTTATATGTTTATTGGGAGCCGTCATGGTCATAAACGTACGGTAGTTGAATTTACAACTACTTGTGCAATTAATGTTTTCTATAACCACTAAAGTTGTGAGTTCGAACCCCGCTCGTGGCCAGGTATACTCGATACAACATTATGTAATAAAGTTGTTCAGTGACTTGTGGCAGGTCGGTGGTTCTCCCGGGGTATTCTGATTTCCCCGCCAATAAAGCTGATTGTCACGATATAGCTGAAATATCGTTGAAAGTGACGCTAACCACCATAACCATAGCCTTACAGCCTTATAGAATCCCTAATAGTTTTAATAAGCAATAATGTATATTAAACGTGATAAATGTATAGTGTGTGCCATTTATTTGGCTTCCTATTTAACTCATGAAGTATAATATTTAATTAATTATAGAAATTTAGAAAAACGTAGATGTCTAATTTAGTACGCACGACGCGCTCCTAGAATAACATTCACCAGGTACGATAAAGGTCACAAGATTGGAAAGCCAATTCTCCCATTATTACGGCGTTTTAAGCCCACTGAACCAGTGGTGGAAAAATCTGTAATCCTCTAGAGGATTAAAATGTATATTGCCTTTCCCTGCATTAATTTCAAATGTTGAAATAAAGTTCGTGTTAAATAATGAGAGAAGCAAATTCTCCTTCAGTTGCCCATGTGGGTTACGATATTTCTCCACTCTCGAGAGTTAAATTAAAAATTTTAACCTCTCGAGAGTTAAATTTAAAATTTTTAACCACTCGACTGACAGCTTGTTAAAATTTTTAATTTAACTCTCTTGAGTGGAGAAATATCGTACCCCACGGGCAACTGGAGGAGAATCTATATAAACAAGTATTTGTGAGCATTGTAACCACAGTGGCTTTACAGGATAAACCAGATCGGATCAGGTTACCAGTTCCTGGGGGAGACGGACATTAGTGTAAATAACTTGCAATAATTTGGAACTGTAAATTTCAAACATCAATATATCAAATAGAAACCAAGAAAGTGCGGAAGCACTGATTACTGGGCCGATGATACCATTGGAGTTTAATAGACCACCATCAGAGGTATCGTCCCAGTGATGGTAATCAACATATGTATGGTTGTTCTGTCTGAATGAAGCCTAATGGTCAAAACATCGATTATCCAAGTGAATGATGATAATCAAATGACGATGGAAAATATACAATTCCATGTCTTAATTTAGCCAATAAATAATCACCAACTGTTATAGGTCAGTACGCATCTCTACATTTGTCTGAATTCGGTGACCATGGAGATTTGATAAGTCCACAGATCAAAGCAGGAGAACCTGCTGTTCTACAGTTATGGTACTTTCTTGTTAGCGGCAGAAGTAAAATTGATGTGTTGACAATGTTTAAACGCCACTACACAAAACTGTGGACAAGTGATGGTTCTAACACAGTCATCGGTAAATGGACACCTGTTACAATAAAACTCAATTCACAACAACATCCATATAAGGTATATTAAAATTGTGGAATAGGTACAACAAAAATGTAGATATCTAATTGAGTACGCACGAGTCAAATATTGGTCCTTTCGAGCAAGAAATATAATGAGTCTAAATTGGATAGTCCAAATCGTCAAAGTCTTGTTTTCCCCTCCTGCCCTGCATCTGATAAAGATGAACTTTTAACTGTTTTGATTGGTCTATTTTCATCCAAATCTTTGCTTGTAGACACACATATTTCCGAAAATGTTGTTAAAAGACGACTCACATGCCGTAATACGTACCGAGCTGCAATATTTGCTATTAGACAACTTTACACTTAATTCATTGAATTCATTTCTTTATTTACCTTTTGGGTCATAAAGGTCAGATACAAGTTTAAATACTTATATTTACTCCAAGAGTAGCATCAGATAAAGCTTTTTTCAATCATCAAGGAATTGATATGCAAACTGCTTTATTGGGAATCCAAACATTGATTATGTTGCAAAACATCCAGCTATGGTATGCGTTACTGTTAGTATTTCACAAAATACTACAGACGATGATTTGCATATTCCATGCACTGGTGTATATCGTCGACAATCTTTCGCGTTTGTTATACCAATAGGTACGTTAGCTTCACATTCCAGTTGATGAGCCTGATGAGTATTTCAAGTCGTCCACATAGTGTCACCACTAGAAGCAAAGTCGTCTAAGATCCCTTATACCTGAGTGAGAAGAACCTTAGTTTTATAATAACTACATGATTTAGAAACTGGAAATTTTATAAAAACAAATTAAAAAACTATAATCGGAAACAATATCACAGAACAAATATAAGTACAATAAGATTAACTTGTAAGTATATGTATTGTTTTTTGTGTAGATTGTATTTCGTGGATATAACACAGGACATGCTGGAATCGATGCTATCAAGATAACTAAAGACAACATAATGACAACACAGTTGACAACTACAACACCAACCCAATCAGTAACACCATTAATTAATAAACTTACCCCTATATCAAAAACAACACAGACACACACTCCAACGGATACGTCATCAATGTCAACAACTCACACATCAACAAGTACAACAAACACACCAACAACACCAACAAGTACAATAAACATTCCAACAACACCAACACCAACAAGTACAACAAACATACCAACAACACCAACACCAACAAGTACAACAGACATACCAACAACACCAACACGTACAACAGACATACCAACATCAACAAGTACAACAAACATACCAACAACACCAACACCAACAAGTACAACAGACATACCAACAACACCAACACCAACAAGTACAACAGACATACCAACAACACCAACATCAACAAGTACAACAAACATACCAACAACACCAACACCAACAAGTACAACAGACATACCAACATCTACAAATGCAACAAACATGTCAACAACATCAATACAAAATCATACACCTACAACAGTAACTACAACAATACCAACAACAACCACAACAACCAATACACCAAAAACAGTAACAGCCATACCAAGCACTACATCTCCAGCAACAACAACCACACAACCAATTACAAAAATTATACAAATTACTTCAACAACAAATACTACACCTGACACAACATCCACATCAACATCAACAACAAACATACCAACAACACCTACAACAATTACTGCACCTGACACAACTGTCACATCTACAACATCCACAATAAATACTACGCCTGACACAACAGCCACACCAACATCAACAACAAAGATACCAACACAATCCACAACAACAACTACAAACATACCAACAACCTTCACAACAACTACTACAAACATACCAACAACATCCACAACAACAACTACAAACATACCAACAACATCTACAACAAACATACCAACACAATCCACAACAACAACTACAAACATACCAACAACCTTCACAACAACTACTACAAACATACCAATAACATCCACAACAACAACTACAAACATACCAACAACATCTACAACAAACATACCAACACAATCCATAACAACAACTACAAACATACCAACAACCTTCACAACAACTACTACAGACATACCAACAACAACAACAACAAACATACCAACAAAATCCACAACAATAACCACAACAAACAGTGCAACAAATAATACACCTGAAACTACAACAACATACACACCAACAATATTCACAACATTTACTGCACCTACAGCAACAGCTACAACAAAAATACAAGCAACATCGACACTTAATCTTATACCTGACACAACGACAATCACACCAACTACTACACCAATCATACCAGTATCCACAGAAACAACCACAGCAACGTCCAATATACCAACTACCACCGCTGTACATATAATGTATACAACAATAACATCAACAACTACAACAAGCATACCAACATCTATCCCAGACAATACAGCAACAACCACACCAACATTTGTGCCCAGCAAAACTACAACTACAGAAATTACATCACCCATGGTTCAACACACAACTGAAATGATATCTACACCACGCGTTCATCTTAAATTTTTCAATGGTTCTACGTATCAATATGAAATCAAAAGCTCGGCACTTTCAAACATGAATGGAGACGTGATTTATGTCAAAGCACAAACTATTCTACATAACAACACTGAAAAATTGAGAATAACCAACTGTTTAACGAAACCGACGAAGCAGTCTAGCGACAGGAATATATATTATTTAATTAAAGACGGGTGAGTAAATATCTTCTTATGTAGCTAAGCAAGTTTTCATCAAGCGAACATCACCTATGTACAACTTCAGAGTATAATTGTGTAATTTGTTAACCGTTATGAAGTATCTGTATCACAAATAACCATGGCTGTGTTCCGTTTGTCGTAAGCATTATCCAGTCATTTCCTCATTCATGGCTTATCACATGGTTAGTAACAACAGTAACACAACGGGTGCCACATGTTGACAGGAAATGCTTACTCTTCCGGAGCACATGAGTTCACCTCCGGTTTTTAGTGGGGTTCGTGATGCTCGACCTTTAGTTTTCTATGTAATGTTTTGTAGACCGTTGTTTGTTCTTTATATTTTGGCCATTGTGCTGTATGTCCTTCGTCGACTTACGCCTCTGATTACCACTTTGGTATCTTTAATGTTTTCTTCATGATAATATTATTTGTAGATGTCCTTGATAATTTTATTAATGTCCAAGAGTACTTCGGTTTTCCCTAAACTAGATTTCTTGTATATAAAATACCATTCTGTGTTTGTGGTGTTTGAACGAGGTATTGATAAATAAATATTAAGACATCGGTCTACAATTAAAATCAGTAATGACACGAATTAGTCTATCATGCTTGCATGCATCCATTTTGGTATAAGGAAGGTGCAAAATCAGATATTTTGTGAATATGAGCTTTATATTAACTAATAGTATTATTAATAGAATATAACATTAAGACATGCAGATTTTTATGACACAAATGATATCATTGTTGGTAACCCATGGGTAATTCAGATCCGTTCATCCTTTCATTTTCCGTGGGTTAAATCGTATGTAAACCGTCGGTTAATGTTTGTTCCGTAACTGATTTGTATTTAGTAGTTTCCGTAACACTTATATTATATTATTAGATGTTGTTTGTCCTTTTGTCCTTCTTCCTTTGGCCATTGTATTTAGGAGATAACTGTATTGTATTTGAAAATTTAACGGTATCAATTGGAGATTTGATGGTCGCAAATTGAGTTTACTGGCGACGCGTTAGCGGATCCAGTAAACAGATATTTGCGACCATTAAATCGACAATTGATGTCGTGAAATTTCAAATACAATACAGTTATCTCCATTCTAATGTAACCATGTGTAGGATAGACATACATACATCAAATATGTATATTTCCGGATTATTGACAAGATGACATAAGCGGTAATCAGCTAAAATTTAAAAAAAATATATTTCATGCTATTTCAACCGTGGAATTGGTGAAAATTACACCATTAAATCGACAATGGATGCCGTGAAATATTCAAATACAATTCAGTTATCACCATTCAAATGTAATCATGTGTATTGCTACATAGTTGACCAGATGACGTAAGCGGCAATCGCCTAAAATATCTCATGATTTTCCACCGTGGAATTGATACCATGAAAATTACAGCATTGTCCAATCACAAACCAGGGATATTAAACAACTATATTAGAATTACATTACCCCTTTTGGTATCTTCAATCTCATATTGTCACATTAGTTAGAGTAGACAGAATATGGAACGAGCACTGTTTCCCATAAATAAAGGTGACTGGTGCATTTCTTTCGTCTCGCTGAACTAGCGTACGTCACTTTCGTTAGAGCTGTAACCGGCATCCGAGAAACTAGGTCAAATTTCAATTTCCCATGTATCCCCTCGGACAATTTATAATATACAATATAACATTAACTTGATAGCTGGTTTTTTTAGGGGGGCGGGGTTATACATTCATATTTTCATATCTTCATTTACTTAAACCATGCTTCCATCATCTTTACGAATAGGTGCCCGGCTGATCCTAATGCTGGAATTCTGTCACAAGCAGCAAACGAAACCAGTTTTTATTTCCAAGTTTTTGTGTATGCTGACCATCCAGGTTCTATATATGTACATTGCGACGCTAAATTGTGTAAGTCGGACGATATCACACTTGCATGTGAACCTGTATGCAATCATTAGAATTGACCAGCGTGCAATTGTGGAAAGTAAAAACGTTTGACCTTTGGACTATATAACACCTAAAAATAAAGACGGGGTATATTGTCATTTGTCTTAAATACAAAAAAGAGTTTTATATTTGACTGACTTATTTTTGGTCTAAATTGTAGCACTGTTAAACAAAATACATATAAGTATTTTATACAGTCCTGCCTGTAGCGCGGTGAATGTGATACAAAATGTATTTTCAACTCCTCACCCTGTCATTGACGAAGCCATTATCATCGGAATTATGCCACGCCCACAAAAGTCACCGACTTTGCGTCATATTTCGCACGAAACTATTTCCACTACCTCTTTCAAGACTGAATTCATTGTACAAATGATCTATGGAATTCCTCTTTGGATATTTGAATTCAAATCAACACAAGTTTACACAAGTCTTTGGAATATTGCATGCTCACAACATATTTATTTGTCAGACCTATTGCCATTAAAGAGAGGGGCCGTCCTGGCTGTGATCGTATGGTAATTGAATTTACAACTACCTATGTAATCAGTGCCTATCACCACTGATGTTGTGAGTTCGAATCTCGACCAGGGAGGGACTGTCGTGGCCGTAACCGCATGGTAGTTGCATTTACAACTACCTATGCAATCAGTGCCTATGAGCACTGGTGTTGTGAGTTCGAATCTCGATCAGTGCGAGGTGTACAACATCATGTGATAAAGTATGTCAGTGACTTGCGACAGGTCGGTGGTTTTCTCCGGGTCATCCTGTTTCTTCCACCCATGAAACTGACCACCACGATATAACTGAAATATTGTTGAAAGTGGCGTTAATCACAATCAAACAAACAAACACCGACCAGGGCGAGGTGTACAATATTATGTCATAATGTTTGTCAGTGAATTGCATCAAATCGGTGGTTTTCTCCAGGTCCTCTGTTTTCCTCCACCAATAAAACTGACCGCCACGATATAACTGAAATATTGTTGAATGTGGCGTTAAACACCACCAAACAAACAATCACATAATTAAAGAAAGACGTCACTAATAAACATTCCTTTCTTAACCTTTCTGTTACCGGTATAGGTCATGATTCCACTAGCTTAGGTAATGTCCTTAATAAAAAGCCAAATACATATAAAATATCTCCCTGTTTTAAAGACCAGTCACTTCCAATCATCCAGTAGCATTTATGATATACTTAATGCAACTACGACTCGTTGCAGTATCCCCTTATTGACAACTTTAAGTCTATTTCCACTGATTGCACCTCTGTATATTCCTCATATATATGTAACCGTTATTGATTTCAAAGTTATTTAACACCATCTCGGGTTATATTGTATTGCCCAGTGGAACATAAGAAGGATAACTCTTAGTCGATTTCAAAAATACATTGAACAGAGAACATCAAATATGCAATTATGAAATATCTGGATTTTATTATTTTAAACAAATAAAACTTATAGTAAATACATTAGAAGTCAACAATAGGTTACTCGGTAACCATTTATATATACACTGCACAAGGTTTATTTTTACAACATAAACACGTTCTTCAGCACATAAAGCAACATGCCAAAGTATGCATACCAGCTATAAATCTGAACTACATAAACTGAGCAAATACACAACAAAGAATTGGGGCGTAGAAGTTGACTGTACAGTGTGGGGCAAGTTTAAAGCATGGACCGGAAAGTGAAAAAGGGGGAATTACAGGATTGTCAACCATGGAAATATATTTGATGTCAAACTATAGCTTATACCCTTGGTTACATATATTTTTTTATCAGAGGTGCAAACCCCGATTCAAAGTTACTTGTGGTACTATAAAGCAAACCACACCAGGGATGTTGTGCATTAGATGTGGATTCAGAAACTTTTAAAGATCTGTTCGTGTACACAGAATTAATGCACCTATCTAAATGCAATAACATTACACGTGTCATTTCTCTACTCATTTCGTAATGATTCTTTACTCTAAACTAAACGAAATATTCAGCTTACATTCATGAACAAAATGGCCAACCTAGATAAAAATATCTTGTTTTAGAAAGATATTTCCTTGATCATGTTGATAGTTAAAGTAAAATTCATCACTTCAAAAGTCTTGCTATCATCACTGGGTTAATCGTTACGAAATGTATGTGTTCACAGAATACCACGGATATGTTCGATTTGTTGTTATCACAATCTGGTCCTTCTTTCCCTTTTCATGTCATATCACCGAATATAACACGACAGGATTTTTAACGTGGGTGACACGATGGGTGCCACTGGTGGAACAGAAACTGCATACCCGTCCGCACCACCTAAGGTCACTCCCAGTTTCCAGCGTGGTTAGCCTTGCTCCATTTTTATTTTTTCTATGGAGTGTTTTGAAGACCATTGTTTGTCCTTTTGGTCATTATATTGTCGGTTCTTCTTCGATTTACGACTACTGATTACCCCTTTCGTATCTTCAAGCTTTTCCTCTCACACTAATACGTTTTCATTACTATCACTAGGTCGATACCTCTGCTGGTGGACTATTAGTCCCCGAGGATATCATCCATCCAAAGTATTTCTGTTTGACCCCGACATCCTTATTTTTGCCTTTTATGAGAATTCTACGGATTACCATTGTCCGCATAGTTACCAAATTTTTGGTTCCATATTTGTTTCTCGGTCAATACACGATGAAACTCTGGTCGGTGTCCACCCTATGGATTTCCTCTTTTAAAAATATCAGAATGTATACTGGGTAGTTCAATGTTTTCAGTGACCCCTGGGATAATAACTTTTACGAAAAAATTTCCAAACATCAAGGCTTAAAGTCGGAGCTAATTACTGACCGATACATGTTATCAAACCTCAAACAGACAACAATTATAATCAATTACTGACATGAGTTAGGTTGGTGGATTCGGGAGTGAGGCTTGGAGACTAGAAAACCTAATTGAGACATAATCATGTTTTCGTGCCAGGTCGGAAGATTCGGAATAAATATATAATTAGTAACATAATTATTTTTAAGATTGTTATCGTCAAAAATTGAATTGACTCTATTGTTGTGGTCGTGATCGTATGGTAGTTGGATTTACAGCTACCTATGTAATCAGTCCCTATCACCACTAATGTGGGGAGTTCGAATGTCGATCAGGAAGAGGTGTACAACATTATGTGATCAAGTTTGTCAGTGACTTGCGACAGGTCGGTGGTTTTCTGCGGGTCCTCAGGTTTCCTCCACCAATAAAACAAACCGCCACGATATAACTGAAATATTGTTGAAAATGGCGTCACACACCATCAAACAAATAAACAAACAAACAAGGCCTGGAATTATTTCTTTTAATATCACACTTTTGCATGAGTATTTGTATATTCATTTAAATTTCTGATAAACATACAGACATAGGTTGTTGTTATTTTCTCAAATTATTCACGCTGGCCATTCTAATTTATTTTAGAAGCTGATTTCCTAATCCAAAATATAAAAAAAAAACCATCTAAGGTTGGGAAAACCAATACTGTAATTGTAAAATCATAATACAAATATAATCTTCCGTGAATGTTATCATGTGACCTTTTAAATAGTATTGTTATAATTCGTAATCACATAATATATACTAGTATATCTCAAATTTATTTACAAATTAAAAACCTTTGAACGATATATACTTCACTCGAAAAGTGTATATTTTATTAATAGCTGCACTACACACAACATTATGTTCTGTCATATAATCCTTGTAATGACTGTAACAGTTCTCCCGGGATTTGGTAAGTGGATACTGTATTTATTCTTCCTCAAACCCTCCCCCCTTTTTTTTTTGCCTGTCATGTAATAATTAAACATGCATGGACAGCATAGCTAAATTATTTATTATATCTTCAACATAGAATAGTGCATATAACATCATTCTCTATCCAGAGTTGTCGTTCCTGCTACGCTACACAACATCTCTATCAACGCTCAATTTACAAGATTCTTGTAAAACTTAGAAACAGTAAAAAAAAATCTACTTAAAATTGTTTTAATTATTGTAAATATCAATAAAGACGAAAATAAATCACTCATTTCAAATCAATTCTCTCTTAAAAATGATTTTACCCCCCACTTCTTGGAGAACTATTTTGCGGAGGTAAAAATTAAAAAGTTAAAAACGATCACAAATCATTTTTAAGAGAGAATTGATTTGAAATGAGTGATTTATTTTCATCTTTATTGATATTTACAATAATTAAAACAATTTTAAGAAGATTTTTTTTACTGTTTCTAAATTTTACAAAAATCTTGTGTAATGAGCGTTGACAGAGATGTTGTGTAGCGTAGCAGGAACGACAACTCTGGATAGAGAATGATATAACATAACTAATAACAAAATACAACATAAGACCAATACATGGCACTACCCGAGTAAACAATCAGGAACAGAAATAAGACCATGTTTCTCCGCTACCTGGTACAGCCTGTCCGATAGGAAGCGTTGGCCAAAACTAACACAGAACAGTACAATACCTTGATTACCACATTCGTATGATAATTGTATGTACATCACTACCGTTTGTGATTTCTATGAGTATGTTATTCCTATTAGGAAGTCTGATACTGAGGGGGTTCAATATGTGATAGCAGGAAACATGTCGTTTTCTCCAATCATTTTTATAGAATTTAATGTTATAAATTAATAATTACATAATGTGTTCATCAAAAGCTGCATGTGATTGATCAAAATGGTGACACGTGAATTCGAACAAACTGTTGACACGTGATTTCGGAATTGAAACTTCATGAAGTGAATGAAGAGCACAACCATTCAACTGTGTCCTCTTCCGGGTGCAATGAACATTAACAACTCGTACAATAACAATAGCTGAAAATGTGAAATATTAACACACACAAAAAAGTGTCTAGGTCAACACTTTTACAAACCAATGAAACTACAAAAGATTGCATTGCATTTTCCAATACAAGGGCCGTTAAGGATGTTAGTTGGGTGCATATTGTAAATGTTTATAAGTTCAGTTACGTCAACGAAGGAGGACGAAACGTGGACGTGTTCGCATAAGAATAGCTTAATGTTGTGTGCGTTGACTACTGTGTGTGTTGGTTTGATTACTGTAAGACTATTGCATTTCCATTATTGTCTTGTAGGAGAAGGATCAACAACATCCAGTACACCAGACTTTTGCACCGGAACATTTATAAAGAAAGTCAAACTTCCAAGCAGTTGTACTTTTGAACACGGAGCATGTGGTTACACTGCTCCTAAAACTGGATTAGTATGGGCAATTCGTACAGGAAAATATGGATACGGATCCTTAGGAATTACCGCAGCACACAGTGGCAGAGGTAAATGTAAAACAATGGGTACTGGTTTAGAGTTGTATTATGCATTAATGCGGTTGTGCAATCGAATTAATCTTTTCTGATATGTCGCGCATAACGCTCAAGGGACCAGGTTCATATGGCATTAACTCGTCTAATAAAATATCTGTTTTTCAACCCTTAAAAGCAAATATGAAGATTCAATTATTTTGACTTGGTGACCATAGTTTACCTTGATCAATTTTTTATATCCAGGTTCTTTTGTGTTCATTTGTTTGAGATGAGAGGTGCTTTTTTGATATTGGTGGAATTGTTGACTATTTCTGCTTAAGATTTGTTTTACATAAAAAAAGTGACGCACTTATTTGTTATTATATATATTGTTTTCACCTGAATCAGTGTTACTAAGTCAACTTCCGGGTATTGATTAAAGAAATACGATTCAGACAAATTACTCAGGAGTCTGATATCATCATTACAATCTCATTAAAATTTGTTGTTTGTTAGATCATGTTTTTTTCTTGGCGATACAATAACATCCGGTAGGGGGTAATGCCGGGTAAACTCTCGTTCACCTTTGTCCGTCTGGTTATAAGGAAGACACCGAACGGAAACCAGCTCTCAATGTGTGCATGTTCGGTTTTTCGATAAACATAGAGGTGTTGTTGGTTATGATAACATGTTTTATCATATATTTAGCATTTATTACTGCAATTTTGAATGTCTGATATAGATGTTAAACTGAAACATGTATCGCATACCCTGTATCGCACCCGTTTTGAAACATCTCGTATCAGTATGTGGAAGACCTCGTGAGTTATCCCTTCAGTTTCAGCAGTCGATCATTTCATCCACTAATGAGAAGAATTCCGCGGACGAGGGTAATGGGTGAAAAGACCCTAAATATCTTCACAGAAGATATGACTTATATGGTTTATTGTTTATCGATGATTTCCACATTTTGCATTTGATCTTTACAAGCGATACTGTCTGTTATCCGGCAACTATAGCGTTACATTAAGATAACATAGCGTTTTCTAATATGACGAAATGGACTTCTCATCGCTCAGAAATTCATTCTCACAAAGCAAAGCAAGGATAGTATATATTTATCATCAACACGTAGATATTTGATTTAGTGTACACGACGTGTTTCTAGAATAACTTGATCAGGTACTCTCCAAGCCAAAATAAATTGAAAGTATAAACTTGTTCTTGTCACAAATATAGCTGAAATATTTACTAATAAAAGGGTGAGCAACATAAAAAAATCAATATCATATACTGCTTGAGTAAAAATATATGGTGAAAAGAACAATTGATATCAAATCCATAGCTCATGCTGTATCAAATAACCAAGTGAAAAATTGTTAGTCATGAATTCTCCACATGAAATATATGATAACGTGAACAATACATGTCAAAATCCGTATTACATGCTGTATCAACCCTCCACCTATATCAGCAATCGGGTTGATGCAACATATGATAAGGATTTTGCCCGATCTTATTCTCTATGTATCGTTTATGTAACGTCAACGACACGTATTACCATTACTGGGTCAATGCATCTTCTGATGGACTATGAATATGCGATGGCACATTCATCATTCTTCGCCCAGTCCCGGTTGTCAGTCTTTTGCACTAAAAATAACATCTAAAATTATAAAGTTGAAGGAGTACAAACAGTTATCTCATTATCACACACAATACGTCCACAACTGTATAATATAAGAGTATAAAGCTTAAGCAGGGGCAATATATTTACCAATTCCCTACCGCTCAAACGACCAGATGAAGATGGTATATGTATGCCTTACAACCGGGCATCAGCGACCGTTCTATCACGACTGCTTAAAGTTGTCTTTTATGCACAGACATCGTTGCTTTCTCTAAACACGAAACACAATTGCACCCTGCCCGTATGAGTTCTGTATTTGATGTGTACTACACAAACAGCGTCAGGTTCGTCCCGGGGAGGGGGGGGGGGGGTAGTACCGATGCGGAGAACTTTTATATTCTCATAAGGTGTGCATTACTTAAAAAAAATCGCTAGAAAGCTTCTTGTGTTTATTTTCATTATCATTGCTTCAGGTCATTATGTGGTAACAAATGTCGTTAGTTTCGGACTACACAGTGGCATGAATACAACACTTGGAACTCCATTGATACAAGACACCAATATCTGTTTAGAATTTTGGTATAATCTACCGACATCAAGCTCAAATCTACAAGTTATGATATATCAGTCTAAGAATTACACAACAATATGGAGTGGACAGGGACCCAAAGGCAATATTTGGAACAAATTACAACTTTCAATACAAAGTGAACATCCTTTTAAAGTAAGTTTGGTGCTTACGGATTTCCAATACAGGTGATATACCGACCGATATTGTTCCGTTGGCTTAAGTATGCGATGAATGTTTCAAAAGAAGAAACCTTAATTGGTACCATGGTTTGAAACGTTTTAGAGAAGTTTGAAGATATCAGAAGGGTAATTAGAAGCCATAAATCGAAGAAATGAGGATACAATATCAAAAACAAAAAGGACAAAAGGACAAACAATGATCTATATATAGAACATTACACAAAAAACTAAAATTTGAGCAGCAAGAACCCACTTACAACTGTGGGTAAACTCAGTTGACCCAAAATGGTAATCATTCCTTTACAAACCCGATGATAAGTCATGAATGACGAAATAACTGGATTATGATTACGACAAACGAAACATATCCGTCATCATTTGTGACACAGGTATTCCGTCACGGTTAAATAGTGACCGAATTCCAAAATCTATTTTATTTTTGTACCAAGAAAAGATGCATTTTTTTCCATAAACAATATCGATATATTGAAAATGTGAAATTTCAGTTATATTTTTAGCTTTTGCTTTGTTCTATTTTTTTTTGGGGGGGGGGGGATTATTATTATTTTTTTTTTTTTACAGAAAATGGTTTTCTATGTTTGTTAATTTATTGTAATCCAGTTAGATTTTCATTGTTCTCTAATCAGACTTAGTGTGAATTTTATTGAGTCATTCTATACCTAATAAGAGAACAATGTAAATCCAGTCAATCGTGACATTTTATAAAACATAGAAAGCCATGTTTTATGAAAATAAGAGTAAAAAATCCAAGCTTCTGATTGGTCGAGGAGAGGTGATTATGTTCTAAGACAAGTTTATCCCTCCACCTGTAATTGTTAAGCATACAATAATCTGTTGGTAATCTGACATTTATCACACCTTGCAGTAAGCACATTCAACCGTAACATACATCTGTCAATTAAATTGCCTTGTTCGAGTTTGGCATGGTAAAACTCGTGATTTTATTATTGACGGGACTTTCAAATCAGTTCGAGCCATCCATGGTATTCGACCCATTCGAGTGCGAGGCACTGAGGATTTTTTTTACTTAGAAATATACGGAAAATTGACCGGACTTTCAAATCAGTTCGAGCCATCCATGGTATTCGACCCATCCGAGTTCGAGGCACCGACTGTATTTAACACTGCCACAATTTTACCAGGACATGGAATTTCCAACGCCATATGTCGTGGTTCTTTTTATAACCATTTGCTTGAGATGATAGGTGCTTGTTCGTTTGATGGAATTGTTAGCAATCACATTTTCTTTTCACAATTCAACTACATGTATATATCTTTATTTCTGGTAACCTTTGTTAACACATTGGTATACAGATAACAATTTAAATACATACATAATACACAATAAGATACAATACAATACATAATAAGAAAACAGCTATATACAATATTTACAAAAAGAGAGAGAGAGAGAGTTACATTTTTCAGCCAGGATGGCAGACATTTTCATTGATATATCTTGTAAAGTTGCAAAGTTTTTTTTTATTTTCAATTTTTTTGTCAGATTCATTAAAGTACAACATTTCAGAATATTATTATTTTTAAAGTATTTTTTTTATCTAAACATTTTTTCTTTTTTCACTGAAATAATTACATTTTAATAAATAATGGAACTGGTCTCCAAGATCTGCTGTGTTACATAAATTACAAATTCTGAATTCCCTAGGTATGTTTTTCCATCGTCCGTATTCAACAAGTAGTTTATGGTTATTCAGCATAAAGCGGCAACACGTAAATATGTCCCTATCGTCGAGGATATTAAGATAATTTTCAAATTCAAATTTATTTTTGAAAGGGCGATAATTTAAAGTTTTCGATCCGGTATCAATATTTGCATGCCAGGTTTGGTAAAACTGATCTTGGAGACAAGTTTTAACGAAGTTTTTAAGCCATTGTTCACTTATGAGATACTGGTTCAACCATACATATGAAAGGCCACATTCATTTAATATACTCTCTACATAATTTAGCCATGAAAACTGACAATTATTATTTTGTGATAAATATAATAACTTGTAAGCAATAATTGACAGTTTAATATATATCCTTCCCTGTAATCAATTTCGACCAGCATAAGATGTTTCTAAGTTCAATGTCTATATCTAAAGGATAACGACCAAGCTCACCATATATCATACAGTTTGGAGTTGTAGCTTTTAAGTGAAGAATAATTTTGCAAAATTTCAAATGTACCTTTTCCAAAATGTCATTATTGCCGGACCCCCAGATCTCACAGCCGTACAATAATATGGGTTTTACTAATTTATCAAAAAGATCAAGTTGACAGCTGATAGAAAGATTATGCTTCCTCCCCTTTTTATCATACATAGCTGTAATAGCTTTTTCAGAAATATGATTTTTACAAACTTTAAAACTTCCAGTCCGAGAAAAATAAATTCCCAAATAATTGAAATCTTTAACTATCTCAATATTAGTCCCATTATAATTAAAAATAAGATTTCTTGGTAGTCGTCCTTTAGAAAATACTACTATCTTTGTTTTATCAACATTTACTTTCATTTTCCAAGTGTCACAATAAAAATAAAATTTATCAAGCAATGTTTGAAGATTGCTTGAGGATTCTGCCATTAGGACAGTATCATCTGCATACAAGATGATAAACAATTTCATAAAAATATCTAACCTGCTATCGAGTTCATCAGAAATAGAATTCAATCCCGGAACATTTTAATGTATAAAAAAGTCTTCCAGATCATTTAAAAATAACGAGAATAGAAAAGGGATAAATTTTCCCCTTGTCGGACTCTATTTCACATGGAAAATATTCAGATTTATTTCCATTATAAAATTAAAAAAGATTAATATTCTGATACATGTTAAAAATAACTTGATACATATTGTCATTTATATTATTCAAAAGTATCTTATACCATAAATCATCGCGCCATACAGTATCAAATGCTTTTTCAAAATCAACAAAAACGCAGAATAATTTCTTTTTCTTATTTTTCAAAATTTCAAAAAAAGATTGAAGTACAAACATACATTCAGTTGTTGATTATCCAGATCGAAATCCGCATTGGTTTTCATTAATTAATAAAATGTCATCAGAAAATTCAGAGTCTTGCATTTAAAACTGCTGTAAATAGTTTCCCGAAACAACTTACTATTGTAATACATGTAGGTCTATAACTTTTAGGATTAAATTTATCGCCCTTATTTTTATAAAACGGTTTGATTGTCCCCGATACCCACATTTCAGGTATTACACCAGATTTAAAAATTAAGTTGAATAATTTTTCATATAATTCAATAAATTCATTGCTTGTTGATTTTATATATTCATTTATAATACAATCGTCACCACATGCCTTGTTATTTTTAAGATTTTTAATACATTTAAATATTTCATTTTGTTTAATGTTTCTATTAATCCTTTCATTCAGTAAATTAACACTGTTCTGTTTAAGCTTTTGAGTATTTTCTTCATTTACATTATCAGAAACAGAGTAATTTAGGTTTTTTGAAAAAATCTACTAAATCTAAAAAGGGAATGTTCGGCTGACTAGAGTGATCACATTGATTGAGAATTCGGCAGTATTCTTTAGTATTTTGAGATCTTAAAGTCTTCATTTCCTTAATCATTTTCTTTCTGTAGTTTTTCATAGCTTTATTTATTACTTTTTTGTATTCTTTTTCAGAATTTTTTGCCAAGTTATATGAATATTGCGATTCACCCTTTTTACGTTTCATTTTTCTGTAATTTTGTCTAGCACGCTTGCAGTCTATATCAAACCATGGTTTATACTCCTTGGCAATTTGTTTCTTTTTACTGTAATTTGTATTTACTAATTTCACCCCAAATGTCTGTTTAGCCGAATCTAATAGTACTTGCCCAATATATGTAACAAGAGTGTTAATATAGTTTTGATTCACGTTCTGTTGATCTACGTTTTCCAACTTGGAAATTATAAGATTTAGTTTATCAATATCAATATTATTTTGAAAAATACTAGATTGTTCTTGTTCCCATTTTTTAACCTTTTCTGTAGAAGATTCATTTAGAATTACGTTAGGATCAGCATCTTCACAATGGGAATGTGCTTTCTTAAGTGTTTAAGTAAATGGTGTATGGACATCCGAAAAAAGAGTTGAAAATTCAAGTATTTCAAGTTCAACAAGTCTCTCTAAAACATTAACATTACCCTAGCAATAATCAACAACACTTGCATTTCGACATGTTAAATTACCCATTTGATCTTTACCCAGTCGACCGTTCACAATAAAAACATTATTACCTTTACAAAAATCCAGAAGAAAATTACCATATCGATTTTTAACTTTATCCTTACTAGTTCTTCTACGGGGTATACCAAATATGCCTAGATTACAACCTTCATTAATAGAAATCCCTTGTAAATCATCCCCAAATTCATAATCTTCCAAAAATATATAATCCTTTTCTTCAGCAGTTCGTGCATTAAAATCTCCAACCAAAACTATATTTTTATAGTTCGTTATTAATTGCATGTACTCAGTTTCAATTTGACCAAAAGCATCCGGCGAAGAGTATGATATGTATTCTGGTGATATATAAACAATACCTAAGATAACTGCTTCGCTGCATATTAATTTCGAAATTGTACACCAAAGTACAAATTTGCACTCTGTTTCAATTACTTCAATATTTTTATGAAACTGTTCTTGATACCCAATAATTATCCCCCCTGATTTCACTCTGCTATTCGTTTTTTCTATTTTTCATATGAAATTTATAACCAGGCAATTTGATTTCATCCATAACGTCTGTTTTTGTTTCAACGAAACATACAATGTTATGCTTTTCAACAAAATTTTCAAATTCTTGATAATGAAGTTTGTTTACTAAACACAACAATTTACATAGAGAATATTAAGCATGTTAATGTCACATTTAAAGTTTACATTTGCGACACTAGTTTCACTTTCATTACAAACAATAGATTTATTTACATCAACAACAACATGATTACTATTTACAGACGTGTCATTATAACATAGCAAATTTTCTTCACTGTTTGAATTTGATACAATTTGATGTGACCCATATTCATTACTATTTTCGCCATCAATTCCTTTGACAATAGATGATTCTACTTTCTTTTCAGCATATTGATCAATTATATTAATTAAGGTTGAGTTTACTGAATTTGTGCAATTTGCATCATTTTCACAAAAACTGATATCATTTAAGAAATCTAGGTTAATATCGAAATCTGCAATTTCATCAATTTCTAAGCTATAATTAATACCAAAGTATTGAAAATCAAGTGAAGTATCAATTTCAAATAAACACGAATAGTTAAAAGTATTATTACAAATATATATTTCATTAATACCCGCATTACATGTATGTTCACAAACATTGTTAACACAATTACTGTTACTATTTACAGGTAAACAAACAGTTATATCGGAAAGTGAATTGTCAATGTCATGCGCTCCACGGCACCCTTAGTATTTCGTCGGTGTCGATGAGCTTCGTCGCTGTCGTTTTGGTGGTCTACGATCGGCACGATTGGTGTAACGATATGGAATAAAGTCATCCTCTAAATTCCATGAATCAATATCAAACGCATATTCTTGCATCTCATTCAATTCATTTTCTTCGGGTACTATATATAGTTCGTTATTTCTATATAAGCGATCCAGCACAAGATTAAATCTCTTTCCTTCTCGCTTTGCATTTCTCTGTATGGAGTAAAGTTGCTTCCTTCTATTTTCAATCTCCCGAGGGAACTGTTGTTTTATGCCAAATGGTCTGTTTCTTAGTTTATATGCACTATCTAGTACGTGCTGTAGATCGGCAAAATAAAGAAATCTAGCTACAAATGGGCGTCTACCCCAAGCGTTACGACCAAAGCGATGAACATTGCCGAATTCAATTTTGTAGTCTATTCCCAGTTCACTATATAGGAAATCTCTAAGTAGATCTGTGTACTCATTACTAACCTCTTGAAGTCCGGTAAAAATTAGATTGTTCTTCATTGATCGACATTGAAGATCCAAGACGGTACCTTTCAAGCTCTCAATGTCTTCTTCACAGCTACAAGAATTTGTACTGATATTTGCATGGACTGACTCAAGTTTTGTTGACACCTTTTTAATATCATTTTGGTTTTTATCGCAAATTTTGGAGATTTTCATGATTTGATCTTTATTTTTTTTACATTCCACTTTCAAATTGTCAAAAAGGTTACTAGCGCCTTGTATATTTCCTTCAAGTTCCGTTACTTTTTCACTACCTGTTTTCATGTCTTTTTCAACAGTTACTAGACGGCTAGTTAAAGATGTTAACACATTTTTCAAACCATCAATTGACTTGAACCTTTTTCAACTCGTTGCAGTCTGTTATCTATTGTACAAACTAAGCTAAGGATCGAAGTTAACATTACAGAAACATCATTCGAATCGGAATCCTGTACTATCGTTCTGCTCTGTTCTATATGCTTACTCGTTTCGGTCAAGGACATGATGTGTATTGGGGTACTTCATTTACATATCACTATAAACTTCATTTGCATATTACTATAAACAAACAGATATGGTTCACTGAGCGACAAAGTCCAAAGTTCAACTTCACTGATCGATTCACTAATTCGTTAGGTACATGTATATTGTCTATTACGGACTTGCGAATTGTTCTCATGTATATGATATGTACTATTTGAGTGTCTGTATTAGAATGCATATATACAAAGTGCAAATAATAAAAAAATAAGTGTTCACCTTCAATCACATTTTGAAAGTTTTTTCAGAGCAACAAAAAATCGAACATCCATTATAATGGGACATAACTCTAAACAATCAAAAACACAATGCAAACATAGAGTTCAGTCAAATCATATCGGAGAATGCACAGGAAAAGTTGATAAAGTTCATAAATAACTGGTGATTTTTTGGATTGTAGATTATATTTGGCAGTACTAGGATTAACTTTGCAAGCTATGTTGGAATAGATGATATTGTGATAACAGCAGTAACAGGTATATTACAGGATTTGTAAAAAGAGTAAAATACGACGGGTGCCACATGTGGAATAGGAACGACTTACCCTTCCAGAACATCCGAGTTCATCCACTAGGTTTCATGTTCCGCAATGTTGTTTTCCGTATAATGTTTTGTAGATCATTGTTTTTTCTATGTATGCGGATTTTTGGGCATTGTATTGTCTGTTCTTATTCGATTACCCCCTTCATATCTTCACATCTTTTGCATGTAGCATGTGATTAATGAAAATGTTGGTATCTATTTTAGTGAGCATGACACGTTTGTGTTATAACTATTAGCAGGTAGCACCAAATTCAAAAGACTGGACAGTCAAATAATTTATAAGCCTTTTAGAGCAAGTAAACAAAAGGACGTAAACAGGATAACACATATCGGATAGTGTTGCATATGCTTGAGGGAGAGGAACCTCAATGAGATTAAAAAATATATTATATGTGACCTGTACATATTGTTAAGTAAGTTATTTTGTAGAACATGCCAGTACCGAAGCGCTGAATAATGGGCGGGTGATACCCCCGGAGATTAATTGTGCACTCAAATATTTGCTTATATTATTAGAAAACAAAAGCAGAAGCTTAAGAACATTCTTAGTACATTCTAGTACATGTATTATAATAAAGTTATTTTTATTATAAAAAGACCCGAGCAAAATAAAATGACATCAAATAGATAATTTAAATTTTCTCATATTGAACTTTTCATTTATATACATCATCATGTCAGTAGCACTTGTATAAGGAGTATATATCCTTCTTTTGATACAATACTCCAGAGCTTGTGGTGGTTCCCATCACGATAAATCTGATTGAAATCAGCTCTCACACTTCGTCCCCTTTACTGATATGTCGCGGTGTGGTAGATCTGCGAAAATGCCATTACGGGTCACATGCGAGTGACATTAAGTAATGAATATATAATGAAATTAAGAATACGGTCATAAACTTTTGAGGCCAATCGGATTGTTCGTAGACTGCAATGAAGCTTAGTAACACTTCAATAGTCTCACCATCGCCATTTTCATTGCATGGTGCACATGGTCACTCGCATCTGAAACATAATTAGGTCTCCTCAGATATCATATCAGTAAAGGAGATCAGGTGAGAGATCTTATCACGATTTCCTTGATGAAGAGCTGGTGCTAATAAGAAAGTCTGACTGAACCAAGAGTTCATATCCTACCTGTCAAGTTGAAGTCATCACTTCGAACGTTTTGCGGTCGCCACAATGACTTGGTTAACCTTTACGGAATGTCTGAGTCACAAATAACCATGGATTTATTTGGTATTTACGTTTTTATTCCGTTTGTTGTGAATGTAAAACGGTCCTTTCCACATCCATGACTAATCACCGGGTTTGTAGCGCGGGTAACACGATGTCTATCACCAATGTAATGGAATAGTAGCTTCTGGAACACCTGAATTCACACACGATTTTTAATGGAGTTCGTGTTGCTCGATCTTTCTGTGTAGTATTTTGTATATCACTGTTTGTCCTTTGGTCTTTTTCCTTTTGGTCGTTGTATTTTGTCTGTCTGCTCAAAATCACGTTGTTATTTTCAAGATGTTCATAGATTAAAACTAAAAAAGAGGTTAGCTAGAGTAATATTAGTATTAGAAAGCTTGCTTACCAATTGTTTGACAGAATTCTCTTGATCATATCCATTCTCTTTACATATACCCGAAAGAAACAAAATTCATAATCCTTATTGTAAATAAATTACCACCATACAATATCTTCAAGCATATTTGTGCGATTTTCGTCATTCAATACATACAAAGCTGATCCCTTTTTAAACAACAATTACTCAATCAATGCATGTAACTGAACTCCTATTGACAATGAGACCTAAATTTGCAAATAAATGTTTAATTATATTGCTAAGTTCCAGAATCTACGACAATTACAAGTACTACAACCATGAGAACAACGTCTACAACTACCAGACCAACAACAACAGCTGCAAAGACAACTACCACACCAAAAACAACAAGGGGTAAAACAGAAGCATTACCAAAAACAACTTTGCCATCAACAACAACAAAATACATTTCAGCAACTTCCTACGTCGTTCGTTTGTTACCTGTATCATGTGATTTCAACAAAGATTTGTGCCACTACACCGGACCAAAAGTCGGAATCTACTGGGAGAGGAAATCGGGGTCAACTGGGTATGGGCAATGGAAAATACCTGGAGACCACTCGTCAACAGGCAGAGGTATAACATTTACCTTCCTATAAATAATATCTACCTTCCTAAGGACGTTTTTATATTCTTGTTTTAGACCATAGTTTACTTTACTTCACTAAGCAATTATTCACGGTATTTGCTCAACAATGATTATGTTTAAAAATATCAAACACTGCTGAGTCAACATTCTCTAATAATGAACTAGCAGCAACTGTTGTTATAAGCAACACCGATTCACACATTTCTGAACATTGAAATAACACAAATTATACTTTCTCTGACAAATGATAAGAAAAGATATCTTCAAATTGCACATAAAGGTTCAATATTTCAGCCAAAAGTAGCTTAAACAATATTTAACACACAAGCCCACAATAATTAAACTGTGTATAGTCTATAATAAAACGATGCTACTATAATGTTGTTCTGTTTTATTAATTTCTACATAGCGTTTTATATATAGTCCTGAATTTTAATTCCGTTTTTGCGACGCATACAATAACATACATGTAAGTGTAACTTTTACTACTCAGTTGTAACGTGTATGTAACAAGTGACCTTACAGTAACTAGTTGAATACAAGTTTAAGCTTAACATACCTGAAGCTTTCATATCATATGTTTGCAACTTGTGCAATCTCTCTTTACAATTGCATTGTTTTTCCACGAATCTCCTTGGAAACATTTTTTTTTAACCTAGACTGTGAACAGTATGTCTTATTGATGTTGACGGACAGTGCTACATGTATTTGGTTCAAAAAATACTCGTCAGTCAGATGATAACTATTTGAATATTCCAGGGCATTATGCATCGCTACGGCCTGCTGGATTTGGATCTTATGGAGATTTTACAAGTCCACAGATCCATGTCAATTACCCATTAACTCTAGAATTCTGGTACTTCCTTCCTGGTGGCAGTTATAAATTTGAAGTTTATTTAAAAACTGGAAGATTTCATTCGGGAAGAATATGGACAAGTGTTAGATCTGATAAAGTTGTTGGTAATTGGACGCAGGTTACAATAAATATCGCCAAACAAACAGAACCATTTAAGGTAAAGTTAATTTGTAAAATTATAGCAGGTATATACATGGAATGATCCACAGATAAACAATAATCCTACATGTGCATAGCCTGTCCTATTGATTAAGGGCTTCTGATGACATATGTACAATTTTGGTATCTTCAAATAGACTATAACATTAGTATTTGTTTCTTCTCTGCTAAGTAAGCAGCAAACGCCGGATCGCTCTAAATCTGAATTATGTGTGCGAGTGGAACGATATGTTTACCCGCGGAATTATGTTTCAGCTCCCGCTTTATTTCTGCTCGCGTATGAGGCAGACTTCCTTCAAGTGCTTATCAAGAATAAAGATAGAAAAATAGTTCAGACCTTTAATTTCAGTGTCCGTGATTATAAACGGTGTCATGTCACTGAACAATTCTCTATTCGGTGATTATCTCATCTATCTAAATGATTTTAAAGTAAAGGCTACTACTGACACCCAAATGTCTGCTTGTTACCTTGACTTTCACATTGAAATTGACAATGGAGGAAGATTAAATATAAAACTCATACCCCCCCCCCAAAGTACGTGGTCGCTCGATCGAAATGAAAGAGCACTTGAAAGTTAAATTTAAAATCAACTACCAAAAAGGACTATATGAGGCCTTATTGTGAACAGTAGCATTTTGTTTTCAATATAAGCAAAACAGAATGCCTTATTTTATAAATATCACAACATATTATTGGTAGCTGATGTATATATGTCTTTATTAATGTTGAAGTCATCTCATGATATATCTTTTGATCTGTAGATAGTATTTCGTGGATATAGAGGATTTGTGGGAATCGATGATATAAAACTGTTCAAAGCTACAGTAGCGACGGCACCAATAACACCAACTACTGCACCGACGACTAAGCCAACAACTACACTGACGACTAAACCAACTACTATACCGACGACTACACCAACAACTACACCGACGACTACACCAACAACTACATCAACGACTACACCGACAACTACACTGACGACTACACCAACAACTACATCAACTACTACACCGACAACTACACCGACAACTACAATAACCATCACACAGACAACCACTACACCAACAACGACACCAACTACTACAACGACAACTACTACACCGACAACTACAACGACAACTACACTTACAACGACAACTACACCAACTACTACATCGACAACTACACCAACAACTACACCGACAACTACACCAACTACTACACCGACAACTACACCGACTACTACAACAACTACACCAACCACACCTACAACGACAACTACACCAACTAGTACATCGACAACTACGCCAACCACAACTACACCAACAACTACTACACATACAGCAACACCAACTACAGCACCAACAGCTACGGCGGCTACTACACCAACAACTTTGACATCATCACTGCAGACTACAACGCCAACAACTACACATGAACCAACAACTACAGCCATGTCGATGCAGATAACAACTACACAAGCTACAAAGCAATCAACAGTATTTGCATTGTTTACATCATCAAGTAAGTATAATAATATGTAAAATGACTTATCGACAACCACAGACATAATGCCAAATCAATGGAAGTTTTTTTTTATTGACTGCCATATTGCCAATACAGTCGATGTCGTGCTTTACCGACCACAGCCTTGCCAAAGTCAGTCGAAGTTGTGGTTTATAGACCACCACTAACAAATATTCATTTGCCCATCAGATTGGTAGAGTAAACTCACTAATTCTGGATAAATGACAACAAAGAAACCATGAATAACTTAGATTAGGAAGGTTCTACACGTGGTACACTAATAATTCAGTGCGCTGTTCTATTGTTGGGACCGTCGTGGTCGTGGCCGTGGTCGTATGGTAATCGGACTTACAACTACCTTTGCTATCCGTGCCTATCACCACTGAAGTTGTGAGTTCGAATCCCACTACTGGCGAGGTGTACTCGATACAACATTATGTGATAAAATTTGTCAGTGACTTGCAACATTTCGGCGGGTTTCTCCGGGTACTCAGGTTTCCTCCACCAATAAAAACTTACCTCCAAGATATACTGAAATATTGTTAAAAGTGGCATTAATAACCATAACTCATAACCTTTCTCTTTTTGAGGGAAAATCCAAGTACCTTAATAAAACAACAGAGCTTCCGAATTCGCTGGTTGACAAAGTTGAGTGAAAATGCACAATCGAATATGTTTCTGAGGATAATTTTCGTACATAGAAAATCGCAAGCCAATGTTGCACTGATTCAGCGCAGCAAATATGCATTATTGTTCTATATTACTAGTACTTGTACCATAATTAACGCATTGTCTACTGAATAAACAATTTAACTTACTAGTAAACTATGTTTTTGTACTTCATGTATTTTGTTTATTACTAAATAGCAATATTTTTCAGAGGAAACTTTTAAGAGTTATATAACTGTGAATTGCAAGGAAAACATGTGGAATATTCGGCTGCATATCTCCACTTTACAGTTGAGGTATCCAGATTTCAAAGATTATGATGTTTATCTTGGTGTTCACAGTTGTACCGGATACCGCTCAGGGGATTATCTCATATTTGATAAAGAATATGCATCTTGTGGAACTATAAAACAGGTATTAATAGATACATTTGATTCCAAAAATGCAATAAAACCAGAAGCGCATTTCTATTTTTAGTCTCTCCAGTTTGCACGACCTCCATTAATTAAATAATTTAAAACCAAGCTCTAAGTAATTATGATTAGTACTCTTGACAACTTCAAACTTATTTTGCAACTTTTGATTAAAGGAAAAACCTCCTTGAATTTCTAGATCAGTATTAGATTTGTAGGTTTTTTTTTTGTTGGCCTCAATAAAGAATTACTAGAATGTTCTCATTGGGACAATAGGTTTTGGGAAGAATATCTTGTCTGTTAGGAATATGCATCAGATATAATATAGTTCATTCAGTCATGATGTTTAATATAAATTATTATGTTTCGATAGCATGTTAGAAAGCCACCCTATATACATGAAAAGTGACTTGCTTGTTAAGTTCAACTTTACAAGTGCCATTTTCACCAGAGACAACGTATGTGGCTAAACGAGTTTAACCCATACCACAGTTTGTTTTCTCTGAAATGATCGGCCGTGACTTATTTCAATCCCACAACAGTTACTGCTGATCTATGATTATTCAACTACATGTATTTATACTTTTCATTTGTAAGCTAACCGCATCGTTGGTGTAATGGCTAGGGTGCTCGCTTCACTTGCGGTAGATCGTGGGTTCATCGTTGGTGTAATGGTTAGGGTGCTCGCTTCACTTGCGGTAGATCGTGGGTTCATCGTTGGTGTAATGGTTAGGGTGCTCGCTTCACTTGCGGTAGATCGTGGGTTCGAGTCAAACCAAAGACTACACAGTTGGTATTTGTTGACGATAATAAAC
>MJUT01065108.1:0-13311 GCA_002080005.1 Gigantidas platifrons | reverse complement strand
TTGTTTTAGAAAAAAAACCATCTGAAAAGTGAAAGTTGAAAGAGTGGGAAAAAAACAAATTCTATATTAATGCTATTTTTATTTTTTATTATTCATAAACAATATTAGGTTAACAGAACTTGGAGTACCGACGTCATATGTCGTGGGTATTGGGTTTTTTAATGTTCTGTGAGTGTAGGTGAGAGGAGGTCGTTCGTTTTGCTGATACTACTGAAATTGTTTTAACTTTCTTTTCATGACAGATTGTCAAATGCAACCCACAAATGTCATTTTGAAATATTATTTTGCTTATTTAGTGCGACAACTGCATTATTTTTCGACCCTATCCAATATTGATCATTGCTTTCCTGTAACAATTTAATTTCCATCCAAAGTGACATACCATGGGCAATATTTACTTTAAATGATTTATTGTTCGTAAACCGATTGATTGATTGATTGATTGATTGATTGATTGATTGATTGATTGATTGATTGATTGATTGATTGATTGATTGATTGATTGATTGATTGATTGATTGATTGATTGATTGATTGATTGGTGTTTAACGCCAACTTTAGCAGTATTCCCGCTATATCGTGGCGTTTATAAAACCTAATAATGTTGCATGGATGCAGCTTAAGAACATTTGAAGAAATCAAAGAGGTCATGAAATCATGAGCCGTAAGGGCAATACAGTGGTCAAAAGAAATAGAGCACTAGGAGGATGTTAGTCAGATTGTGTTCTATGCTAGTACCATCAGTGGTGGACGACATTGATATACGAATGTCAAGCATTTCACAAATGAGATGTTAGAGGATAAGTAATGTTCGCTTATTCGTAGTATTATTTTGATTTAGTTCATAATGTGTTTTGTACCTGAGTGGAAAAAATGATTTATTTTCAAGTCATTATTAATTTTGTAGGATGTGCATCTTTGTCGGAGCCGTCGTTGCCATGCTCGTATGGTAGTTGGATTTACAACTACATATGCAATTAGTGCCTATCACCACTGATTTTGTGAGTTCAAATCTGGATCAGAGCGAGGTGTACAATGTTATGTGACAAAGTTTGTTAGTTTGTCTCTGTGTCCTCCGGTTTCCTCCACCAATAAAACTGACCGCCACGATATAACTGAAATATTGTTGAAAGTGGCGTTAAACACCATCAAACCAACCAACCAACAATTAACGTCTTTGTCACAGATGACCACGTATGTATTCCGTTCGTAGTAGTCAAATCCGGTTCTTTTATCATGCATGACATCACCGGAGTTGTGACATTGGTAACACAATGGCCGGCACTATTTGGACAGGAACTGCCTATCCTTCAGGAGCATCTGAGTTTCAGTCAGTGGGATGTGTGTTCTTCTATCGTGAGTTTTCTGTGTAGTGTTTTGTTTATTTCCGTTATTTTGACCATTCCGGTTACCCATTTCGTAGTTTAAAATTGAAACCGTGTTCCCTGGGAACATTTCTATATTGTGAGGAATGTTTTTTTAGGGGGAGGAGGGGGTAGTCGTGATCGTGATCGTATGGTAGTTGGATTTACAACTACATGTGCAATCAGTACCGATCACCACTGAAGTTGTGAATTCGAATCCTACACAGACAAAGCGTACTCGATAGAACATTATGTGATAAATTTTGTCAGTGATTTGCGACAGATCGGTGGTTTTTTCTGGGTACGGAAACGGGAACGCCTCGATATAACTGAAATATTGTTGAAAGTGGCGTTAAATACATTAACCCTAACCATAACAGCAGGATTTCTCATAGTTTTGTTTGTTTTTTTTTGCAGTCTTCTCTTGTAAGGAGAGTTTTAAAATCGTACATGACATTCTGTGTAGACGTAGATGGCAAGAACAGCAGCTTTAAATGAACAGACATAATAGATAATAGTTACGACATCACAACAGTGTGTTAATAAGTCTGATAACCTATTTATATATACAGTCCGACAAAGTTAAGCACCACCTGACTTGTTTCAATAATATCTTTTCTAATAATGAACTTATTTCAAATCGGTTTGCTGTTTTCGTTACCTGTACACACATACTTACTTACCTGTTAAACAGGTTATTTATCGATGTTTATTTATGTGTATATGAAAGGGTGTATAAAGTGCCACATGTACTTTTCAACATTTGTGTTTGCGAACGAAAGCTGATTTTTTTGTGTGTAGAGTTTTAAATTTCATTTTCTATTGGTTTGGTATGGTGCATCGAAAATTAACCATACCAGAAAGGTGGCAAGCTGTCGGCATGCATAACGGTGGTCTTAGCCATAGAAGGGTGGCAGACCACTTCAGGGTTAACAATTCCATCATTGTACGACTGATGCAGTGTTTTCGTCAAACGGGGAATGTTACTGACCGTCCACGTGCAGGTAGACCTCGCAAAACGACGCCGAGAGAGGACCGGCTCATATCCAGACGGACGCGGCAACGGCCGTTCAGTACAACTGGTGCACTTCGTGGTAATTTAGCGTTTAGAGGCCACATTAGCACACACACTGTAATCAGACGCCTCCACCATCAGGGAATGCGAGCGCGACGACCCATAAAACGTCCACAGTTGACATTACGTCATCGCCATGACTGGTCACATGATCATTTGGGGTGGACTATTCGCACATGGAGACGGATCCACTGGTCTGATGAAAGTCGTTTTTTGTTACGCCCTACCGACGGTCGTGCAAGGGTTTGGCGCCAACGAAACACTTCATTTCAGGACAACCACATTTTGGGCACAACTGCTTTTGAGGGTGGGGGTGTAACTGTCTGGGGTTGTTTTTCCTTTGACTGTAAGTTGGACTTGTACGTTCTTGATGGTAATCTGACAGGCCAAAAATACCGTGACAATGTGCTCGCTCCACGCGTAGTCCCCCATTTCGACAAGCATGCGTTGGCTGACAGGCCAATGTTCATGGACGACAACGCTAGTCCACATAGAGCCCGAATTGTGCAACATTTTTTACAGCAAGAGGCTGTTCAGACAATTCCATGGCCTGCGATGTCGCCAGACATGAACCCTATAGAGCATGTATGGGACTTTATTGGCCGAACAATTAACCAACGCAATCCAAAATGTCAAAATATTGACGAATTAAGAACTGCTATCTTACAGGAATGGCAACAGTTCCCCCATGCGAAGCATGGCGAGGCGTGTTACAGAACTTCACAATAAACGCGGTGGATATACTCGTTATTGATTTTTATGCCTTACACATGCCTTACGCACAATAGATGCATTGAAAAGTTCTTAAAATCTGAAGACTCTGCATTTTAATGCAATGTTAAAAACTTCCATCAAAGACAAACTGGTTTTACGTTTTTCCAGCGCCTGTTTTGAACCCCATTTTTGCCACGTCATAGTCATGTCTTTCAGGATGATAAATACTTCGTAGATTGGTAATTTCAGAGCCCTTGGTGTAGTCTTTTAAGAAGTGTAGGAAAAATGGTGATATCTATTTTATTGTTTTAACAGTATTGATGTAAAAAAATATATCGATAAAAATATAGGGTGGTTCTTAATTTTTGTCGGGGTGTATATATATATATATATATATAGAGTGACACAAATGCTGATATCATGTTTTAATACACAATTTATCTTTACATTTGAAAACCTTTGACCTAATCGGTCTACCCCTATATTGATTTGGTACTGATTGTAATCAATTATTAAGTAAATAACTAATCATAAACAATATGGAGTATGTGTATTTGTTGTCCTTATATATTGTAATAATTTCTGTCATAAAAAAAGGTAAGTGAGTGTACTACATGTATTTAATGGCAACAAATTTGTTTTTCTTCAGATTTTTCTCTGAGTCATATTTCCCATAGCATTTAATTCATTTCACAAAACGGATTTTTTTAAATAGCAATAATTAGTGATTTTGGTGCATATTTAGTAGTTCATAATATTGAGAACCGCATCCGTGGTATAATGGTAAGTGTGCTCGACTCGGCTGCTGTAGATCATGGGTTCGTGAGCCAAACTAAAGACTATAAAATTGGCATTTGTTGCTTCTCCGCTAAGCACGCAGCATTAAGGAGAAAGAGTAAATACTGATTGGTTTCGGAATCAGAATAATGTGTCCGAGTGGAGTGACGTGTCTACCCGAGGACTGTTGTTTCAGTAGATAGCACTATGACAATCAAACACAGCGTGTTGGTCTAGAACAAAACGGACCTCATCATTATCTCATTGAAAACTTGTTCTCGCCATGCTATAGCTGACAAATTGCCGAATTGACGTTAAACAACAATCACTCACTCATTATATTAAAATGTACATTGTATATGTCCATGTCCTTTATACGTAAATTATAAAAAGATTAACATGAAAAAATTAAAATACGTCTTTTTCAAATTGTCTGTTGCTTGTCTCTGTTTATTTAAAAGAAGAAGTGTTGCAACAAGAATAAACGTAACTACACGAAATACTCATCTGACAAAACCCAAACTTTAACTCTAAAACACAGAATAGATAACGAGTTACTGAAGAAATGGAAATATAAGTCGTGCCATCCAATATATTTCAAGCATGTTTTGGTTTTGTATTTTTGAAAGAAAAACACCTACACATGTTTATTTCAGTTTGATTAGCTTTTGTAATTCGGTCCCAATTACCCATAGTCGTACAACACCGATGTAGAAATAAGAGTATCATGACGGATGCCACATGTAGAGCTGTTCACCCGCGGTTTGTTGTGGGGTTCATGTTGCTCGATATTTAGTTTTCTTTGTAATGGTTTGTTTATCGTTATTTGTACTTTTGTTCCTGTTTCTTTTGGTAATTGTATTGTCTGTCCTTCTTCGATTTACGACTTTTGAATACCCCTTTGGTATTTTCAAACTTTTCTTCTCTACATGAAGGCCCACATACTGTGATGCCATTCAGGGATAACCAAAATAAATCATTCTCATCAAGTATGGACGTAAATGAATGTGTCGTGTTTGGAAAAGGCAACTTTCCTTTCACGTTAAAAACGTCATGGGGCATCCTGATACACATACTGTGATGCCATTCAGAGACAACTAAAATAAATAATTCTCATCAAGTATGGACGTAAATGAATGTGTCGTGTTTGGAAAAGGCAACTTTCCTTTCACGTTAAAGACGTCATGGGATATTCTGATGCTCCTAATGGGTTGCCACAGTAGTGTGCTGCATGTCAACAGACAATAATAAAATTGTTCAGACCCTATCCATTTTATCCCATTTTACTCATAGTGATCAGATCGTGCGTTCATAGGTCATCATTGTGACACTTTTTACGTACACAATTAATTTTGTTTGTAAACATGTTCGTTTCATAAATATACAACACTTTAAATAAAAATCAATCATTTGAAAATTAGTTTTAATAATTATTAATGAATAAATATATGTTTCTACGCGAAGACCAACTTTTCTGGACATTTAAGCATATACGGATTCTCATGTTTTACCGTAATAGCTTTTCGGGGAAGTAAAAAAATTACAAAAAATATATATATCGGTACCTTTTTCACTGTAACAGTTATAAACACTAGTTAGATATATACCATGTATCTAATTTTATCCAAATTGATGCATATCATGCATAATTTTGCGAATTCGGACCACGCCTGTTTCAAGGTTGACATATACACTATATCTATATCCAACCATATATGATAAAGTTTGTTAGTTACAAGCGACAGGTCATTGGTTTACTCAGGGTACGTTGTAATCTTCTATATATAAATTCACAAATAAACTACATTCCATGACATCACCCAAATAACGATGGAAGCGGCGTTAAACATCCATTATCCAATCATTGTAAATATTGATTCAGATACGTTTTATGTTTTGTCTCGTGTTGTCTGTCGTACCTTCTTCGGGCATAGGTGACGTTAGCCGGTTTTGGCTATTCTGTTTTGGCTATCCTGTTTTGGCTATCCTATTTTGGCTATCCTGTTTTGGCTATCCTGTTTTGGCTATCTTATTTTGGCTATCCTATTTTGGCTATCATATTTTGTCTATCATGTTTTGTCTATCCTGTTTTGGCTATCCTGTTTTGTCTATCCTGTTTTTGCTATCCTGTTTTGTCTATCCTGTTTTGGCTATCCTATTTTGTCTATCCTGTTTTGTCTATCCTGTTTTGGCTATCCTATTTTGTCTATCCTGTTTTGTCTATCCTATTTTGGCTATCCTGTTTTGGCTATCCGGTTTTGGCTATCCTGTTCATGCCCATTTGTTTTATCGCTCGCAAACACCCTTAAGTTATTTTACTTTCAAATCTTTCGATTTTGAGCCTACCTGGTGATGGTCATTCCAGAAACGCGCCGTGCACACTCAATTTGATATCTACGTTTATATAATAGTATTTGGTTTGGTTTGGGGCTCGAATCAATAATCTATCACACTCACTTGAGGCGAGCACGCTAACCATTACACCATCGATGGGAATAAAATTGATAGTATAAACTGGTCTTAAAGTCATATGGATACATGGAAACAAATTAAGCTTTACCAGTATAAACAAATCCTAGTAATTGGCCTTGTCAATTTGAATAAAGGTTTAGAAAAATGAGCTAGCTCATGGTAAAATTACTGCAGAACAAAACGAAGCATTGATTCCTTCTGCTTGTTGCAAATTATACGATATTATCCCTGCCGAAAAAAAATGTGGTGGTCGTTTGTTCAAATCCTATTTTGAAATAGAATGTCATACTAATAATTAAATAAGTGCCCTTCTCAACAGCGATCGTATGATGAAAGATGGGTGTGCATCATACACTAAGACTCATGAGCTAAATGCCGTTGAGAGGTTCACTCATTAAACCTCATAATGGTCAAACTTGTCAGTGAGTTATGAAAATTTGGCGACTTTCTGTGGGTCACCACGAGTGGAAATTGAAACTGAACTCAAACGTCAATAGTAGTAAACACTGACACTCAAACGTCAATAGTAGTAAATACTGACACTCAAACGTCAATAGTAGTAAATACTGACACTCAAACGTCAATAGTAGTAAACACTGACACTCAAACGTCAATAGTAGTAAATACTGACACTCAAAGTAAATAATGGGTTTCTACTGCACTTAGTGTTAAATTACAGACTGACTAGTGAAAATGTCCTCAAATTCACAAATTTCTACGTTATAAAAGGTATTATTATCCTTATTTACAGCGGGTAGGGTTAGGGTTATGGTGTTTAATGCCACTTTCAACAATATGTTAGGTATAGTGTTGAGGTCAGTTTTATTGGTGAAGGAAATCGGAATACCTGGAGAAAACCACCGACCTGTCGCAAATCACTGACTTACTTTATCACATAATATTTTATCGCGTACACCTCGTCTGGGCGGGGTTCAAACTCACAACGTTAGTGGTGATAGGCAGGGCCTATGAGAGGGGGGATCAGTCGGTACATCAGTTCGGGGACCGGAGAGCCAAGCAAAGGCCCGTGATTAACTGCAGGGCCCCATAGCCTTAGCCGTAGACATTTTATTTTGATTTGTTCATTTTGCGGGGTATTTTCAACTATTATAAGTTTGCATTTTGTATTTAGAAAAATTATTACGTAAAATTCACTTAAAATTCTGAATCCTGGTTGTTGATCATATGAAAGATTACCAGTGGTTTTATTAGACCTCAAATCCTCAATTTTGACAGAAGTCTCAGTCTGTCCTGGGATTACAAAGGTAGTTGTAAATTCACTTGTTACTTACGTCGTTTATTGTGATACATGAATATATTGTTTTACTCATAAGCTCCTGGATATTTAATTTGTACAGAAACTTGAATGTATGCATTTGCTATGATTATTTTTTATTATTATTATTGATAAAGAACTACAGATTATATTATAAATGATATTAAGCGAGTTTCATATTCAGAATGTTCATGGGTGCTAAGCTAAAAGAATCGGATCAATATCGTTTTGCACACACTAGTATGGAGTTAATTATGCAAATGATATTCAAAATAAATATTTTCGATTTTCAAGTTATATACACATTTTTAGATTAGGTAAGTAAAATGAATTATTGTTCATATGTATGTATTTTCTAATTTGTGCATATATCGTCGAATTGTTCATAGCTGTCGCTGATTTTGTAGAAAATGTTAGCAAGCTTAACCAAAAAAAAAGTTTACCTAAAACTAATTTCCTTATGTACGTAATCAAACTAATGTGGATTCACAATAAAAATATGTTTCTGGGCAAACATATGCTCATTAATAGGCCTAACATTTCTATTATTAGATTTATGTTGGGTTTTTTTCATATTATTTTAAAATGGTATATGAGAATAATAAGGTTTGTGTTTTTATGCATTTTTTGGTTTTGCTTTGTAGAGCTCTTCTAAAACTATTTCCATTTTTCTTGTAGGAGAAGGAAAAACAACACCGAACACACCCGATTTTTGCACTGGTCCATTTATAAAGAAAGTCAAAGTTCCAGGCAGTTGTACCTTTGAACACGGAGCATGTGGTTACACTGCTCATAAAACTGGATTAGTATGGGCAATTCGTACAGGAAAATATGGATATGGAGCCTTAGGAATTACCGCAGCACACGGTGGCAGAGGTAAATGTAAAACAATGGATACTGGTTTAGAGTTGTATTATGCATTAATGGGGTTGTGCAATCGAATTAGATAACTTATATAATCTTTTCTGATATGTCGCGCATAACGCTCAAGGGATCAGGTTCATATGGCATTAACTCGTCCAATTAAATAGCTGCTTTTCAAACCTTAAAAGCAAATATGAAGATTCAATTATTCTGATTTGGTGACCATAATCTACCTTGATCCATTTTTTTATGTCCAGGTTCTTTTGTGTTCATTTGTTTGAGATGAGATGTGCTTTTTTGATATTGGTGGAATTGTTGACTATTTCTGCTTAAGATTTGTTTTACATAAAAAAAAAGTGACGCACTTATTTATTATTATACGTTTTGTTTTCACCTGAATCAGTGTTACTAAATCAACTTCCGGGTATTTATAAAAGAAATACGATTCAGACAAATTACTCAGGAGTCTGATATCATCATTACAATCTCATTAAAATTTGTTGTTTGTTAGATCATGTTTTTTTCTTGGCGATACAATAACATCCGGTAGGGGGTAATGCCGGGTAAACTCTCGTTCACCTTTGTCCGTCTGGTTATAAGGAAGACACCGAACGGACACCAGCTCTCAGTGTGTGCGTGTTCGGTTTTTCGATAACATAGAGGTTTGCATAATGGAAACTGATATCCTAAAACAATCCAGATTCGTTCATAAATCTTAGTCGGAGTCAACGACATTTTTTTTAACTGACAACAATTCAGAAAAAATATTGAAGCGTAAAAGGGAGGGGGCCGATTTCTTTGATTTTAATACATCATGATTTGATAGGCTTGTTGCTGATTGACCGATTCCAAATGATGTGTGGACGTAAAGATGAAGTGTGGACGTAATGATGATTTTTTTACGGAATATTTTTATGATGTCGTACTAATGATAATTCCACGTAATTATGATGTTTTGTCGTAAAAATGATGTTAGACGTAATAAAGATGTCTGGACTTAACATAACAAATGTGGTGGCACATAATATGACGGTAATCTTATATTTTACGTTATACATTATTCATATCCGTAGATATTAAATCAATCTAAATATATCGAAGATATAGAGATATTTACATTATGCAGTAACCTGGATCACTCTAGGTGAAACATAAGGATGTGCATTGGAACTTAAGGGTGTTAAAATCTCCATCTAGAGCTACGGATAGAAGGGTAGAAAGGGGGTCAATTCAAACAAATGCAACACTTAGAAATAACGATTTTTTTTTAATTATCATGAATTGTTGAATACCTATTGCAATGTGCAGGGTACTCACTACCTTTGGTAGTCCCTACAGTTTCTCAAATATAATCTGTTCTACATTAATAATAAGACAAATCAGGTTTTTGTTCCTCAAGGTTGTGCACTAAAAGGTCATACATTATGTCACGTCGACATCAATAGGTCAGAAATTCCATTAAAAAATACTGACAATCTAAACATTTCCATTAAACAACCATGTATTTGTGGAAATCCTAGGTTAAAAATATAAGTGAAGAACACTTTTAACAGAAACTGTTGTAAGTTGTGCAAGCATTGCTACTTTCCCCAAACATCAGACACATAATTTCACCCGACTTCTGTATTTGATTTAGACTACACAACCAGCGTCAGATTTTTTCGGATGGCCTATACTCATGTCAAGTACTCATATGTCTATTCCACGGAGTTCCCACAAGGTTGGTTTATAGTGTTTTACGTCACTTTCATCAATATGTCAGTGATATCGTGGCGGTCAGTTTTATTGGTGGAGGAAACCCGAGGACCAGGGTAAAGCCACCGACATGTCGCAAGTCATTGACAAACTTTATCGTATACTGTTGTACGCCTCGCCCTGATCGGGATTCGAACTCACAGCATATGTGGTGATAGGAACTGATTGCATAAGTAGTTGTAAATCCAGCCACCATAGAATCACGGCCACGACGGCCCATGGTTCCCACATGGTGTGTATTACTTGTCAATAATAATTTGAATGATATCTTGTATACATTGTATTTCATAATTTTCATTGTCATTACTTCAGGTCATTATGCAGTAACAAATGTCATTAGTTTTGGACTCCACACTGGCATGAAAACAACGCTTGCAACACCATTGATACAAGATACTCATATCTGTTTTGAATTTTGGTATAATCTACCGACATCAACCTCAAATCTGCAAGTTATGTTGTATCAGTCTAAGAATTTCACTACAATATGGAGTGGCAAGGGACCCAAAGGCAATATTTGGAAGAAATTACAACTTTCAATACAAAGTGATCATCCATTTAAAGTAAGTTTGGTAGATCAGTGCCAGTTTTCCCTATTTTATTTATATAAAACCGGACGCATCGGTGGGGTAATGATTAGCGTGCTCGCCTCGAGTGTTATTGATAGTAGGTTCGATTCCCGATCGGATCAAGTCATAACTATAAAATTGGTATTTGTTGCTTCACCGCTTGGCACGCAGCATTCAGAAGAATGAGCAAAGACTGATCTGCTCGGAATCAGGATAATGTGTCCGAGTGGGACGACTTGTCTATCCGTGGACTATTGTTTCAGTGTGTTAGCACTATAAAAATCCAACTAAGCGTGTTGGTCTAATATAAAGCGGATCTCATCGTCTCATTGAAAAATTGCTGAGTTGTATTTAAGCAAAAACACAAAGCACTCACTCACTCACTTTATTGTTTTATAGTGTACCATGAATTTCTGAAATGCGTTCAAGGAGAAACATCAGAAATAAATTTAACAGTCCATCACTAAATTAGTATTCCTGTTAGTTTAATTTGCTTCAATAGAAACATTTTAGGAAATGAGTGAGTGTGTGATTGTTTCTTAAGTCTAAGAACAAGTTACATATCGACGAGATCATGAACTCACTGAACACAAAAAACACGACATAATTATGCTGTTGGCAATCCAGTCCGTGACTTTGGATATAAAAAATACGAATACGAATAAGATTTTTAACGGATTTTACAATTTTAGATGTGTCAGATTCATCATGTATCATAATGATGTACATGTATCTATAACACCAAAGGATTTAAAATTTGAAGAAAAAAAATAATATGCTATTGGTATTTGAGGTCAAACATTAAGTAAAATATACACAGTGCTTAGGAGAACACTGTACACTGTACTGTCTAACTATTTCGATGTAGCTGAAATACTGCTAAATTTGGCGTTAAACACCTATCATCAATCAATCAATTTTAAATGTAAATTACTATGATTTGACAGGATCATGTATTTGCCTATTTGGCGTGCAGATTGTTCTTGGTAATACCAGAATTAACTCAGTAAGTTATATTATACTCTCCAAAAAAAGAAACGCAACATGTGAAAAAAATATAATTTACTCCAAATTTTCAACGCTTATTTCTGTATTTAAAATAAATACAGAAATAAGCATTACATTACACTGAAATTTGGCACACTGGTTGTTCAGACTTTAAAGTTAATTAAAATGGCAAACTGTATTCCATTTAAGTCAACAGCGTTCAGATGACGTCACTTCAAAGTCAATATCTGTTGTGCCCACCATTAGCCTGTAACACAACACGGACCCATTTCGGCATAGACGCGATCAATCGACGAATACGGTCTTGTGAAATTCTCGCCCATTCTTGCTCAAAAGCCTGCTGTAGTTCTTGCAGAGTTTGCGGCGCTGGTTAACGACTGCGCACGCGTCGATCCAAATCATCCCACGACTGTTCTATTGGATTCAAATCTGGTGATTTAGACGACCAGGGAACAATCTTACGTTCTGGTTGGCTAGAAAGTCAACAGTAGCACGAGCTGTGTGCGGCCGAGCGTTGTCATGCTGAAAAACTTCCCTACGGAGGTTCATTGCGGGCAGCATGTGTGGTGTCAAAACCTCATCTCTGTATCGAGCGGCGTTAAGGTTGCCGGGGATGTGCACCAGTTGAGTTTTTTCTGCGTATGATATGGCATCCCATATCTTTACACTTCCTCCGCCAAAATTGTCGACCTCAAGGACTCAGTTCCTTGCGAACCTCTCATTGCGGCGTCCGTAGACACGTATACAACCATCTCTTGTCTGCAGCATGAATCTTGATTCATTGCTAAACCAGACTCGCCTCCAGTTTTGCAGGTCCCAGCCCCTAACTCTGCTGCACCATTAGACTCTTGCAAGTCGATGCCGACGTCTCAATGCTGCGTCAAAGTAAGGACGTCTGGTGGGAGCGTGGCCGTTTTCACGGAGACGGTTTCTGACTCTGTGACGATATTCGTCGGAGACCTGGGATATTTTATGCTGTTTCTCTTGCTCTCATGGTCCGGTTTCTGAGGTGAAGTACCCGGATGCAACGATCTTGGGCTGCTGATGTGTCCATGCTGTGCTACAGGCTAATGGTGGGCACAACAGTTATTGACTTTGAAGTGACGTCATCTGAACGCTATGGACTTTAGGTGTCAAACCTATAATTCACCAATCAGAGCTTAGAACATATACAAAAGTAGTCCCTTTTAAAGAAAATAGTTCCTCTTATTTCTATATTTAAAATGATGTGGAAAATTTGAAGTAAATTATATTTTTTCACATGTTGCGTTTCTTTTATTGTAGAGTATATTAGTTAACAGGATTATGTCTAATTTTTTTTTTTGTAGATTGTATTTGGTAGTACTAGAATTAACTCAGTAATCTGCATTATTAGTTAAATAGATCATGTGTATAATATTTTGGTTTGTAGATTGTATTTGGTAGTACTAGGATTAA
>MJUT01065099.1:35149-47780 GCA_002080005.1 Gigantidas platifrons | reverse complement strand
TAGGTAGTTGTAGGGCCCGGGTGGTTCAATGAGTTAGGTAGTTATAGGACCCGGGTGGCTCAATGAGTTAGGTAGTTGTAGGACCCGTGGGGCTCAATGAGTTATGTAGTGTTAAGGCCCGGGGGCTCATTGAGTTAGGTAGTTGTAGGGCCCGGTGGCTGAATGCGTTAGGTAGTTGTAGGGCCCGTGTGGCTCAATGAGTTAGGTAGTTGTAGGGCCCGGGTGGCTCAATGAGTTAGGTAGTTGAAGGGCCCGGGTGGGTCAGTGAGTAAGGTAGTTGTAGTGCACGTGTGGCTCAATGAGTTAGGTAGTTGTAGGGCCCGGGTGGCTCAATGAGTTGGGTAGTTGTAGTGCACGGGTGGCTCAATGAGTTAGGTAGTTGTAGGGCCCGGGTGGCTCAATGAGTTAGGTAGTTGTAGGGCCCGGGTGGTTCAATGAGTTAGGTAGTTGTAGGGCACAGGTGGCTCAATGAGTTAGGTAGTTATAGGACCCGGGTGGCTCAATGAGTTATGTAGTGTTAGGGCCCGGGGGCTCATTGAGTTAGGTAGTTGTAGGGCCCGGGTGGCTGAATGCGTTAGGTAGTTGTAGGTCCCGTGTGGCTCAATGAGTTAGGTAGTTGAAGGGCCCGGGTGGCTCAATGAGTAAGGTAGTTGTAGTGCACGTGTGGCTCAATGAGTTAGGTAGTTGTAGGGCCCGGGTGGCTCAATGAGTTAGGTAGTTGGATTACCTAACAACTCATACGAGCCTATCAGCAATACGGCGTGAGTTCGCGGCCGGCTTCGTAAATTACAAAAAAGGTGCAGTAGACTCGCAGTCGCAAGTGATAAAGTTTACCAGTTGCTTCCCCATGGTCGGTGGTTCTCTCCGGATACACCTGCTTCTTCCACCACTAAAACTGGCCGCCATGATATAGCTGAAATATTGCTGAAAGTGGCGTAGAACACAAAAATTCAAATTAAGAAAAAGTTGGAAAACTAAACCATATCGTTTTTCAATTTCATTATGATTATAAGCAACCACATGATAAACATCAAATTCTGATTATCTCCCGTTGATCAATATTGATATACAATTATGATCTGTCGATAACATATCAATATAAAATTAAGAACTAGATCTTTAGTTTGATGTGTATGTTTTGTAGATCTTTGTTTGTCCTCTTGTACTTTATCTTTTGGCCATTGTGTTGTCTGTTCTTCTTCGATATACAGATTGTGATTACCCATTTGATATCTTCAAACTCTTCATAGATTTCTATGCCAGACTTTTATGTCTACTGTTCGATATATTAATGACTTTGAGGTAGTGTTATTAATATGTGTCACAAGCTATGCTGATGGATACTGGTAGATATAACGACACCTATACATATTTTTACTGTATTAAGGTTGTACGATACACTTCAGGTAAAATTTAATCTGCTCGTTTAATTTTCTTAGTTTTTCGGCAGTGTGTTTGAATATATCCATTGTAATAAATATCAAAATTTTAACAAAGTCCAACCAACAGACTCAGAGCTATAAATTCACTAGCCACATAGCAGTTTTTCTCTCTGTGGTTTTGATCACCGAGATGCTTGAAATCTGCATACAAACATCATATGATCAAAACGTTCGACTGATTTTAAAGAGTTATCTCCCTGTAGTGTTAGGTACCACCTTAAATGACCTCTTAGTGTTTTCACGGTACAGACGTGGTCGTGATCGTATTTTAGTTGGATTTACTACTACCTGTGCAATAAGTGCTTGTGAATTCGAACCCTGTTCATACCGAGGTGTACTGGATATAACATTACGTGATAAAGTTTATCAGTGACTTGCGACAGGTTGATGGTTTTACCGGGTACTCCGGTTTCCTCCACCAAGAAAACTAACCGCCATGATAAAACTGAAACATTGTTGAAAGTGCCGATAATCACCATACACCTTAAATCACAAACTATTTAGTGTTTTCTCGTATTTAACATGACATTGTGATCTTTTCACACTTTTGAGTGTGTTACATTATCATTGGAGGAACTTCATACTTCATGTTCTTTCCTAACGAGCTAGATACTTTAGGTTATGTTATAGCACGAGACTATGTAGGTGGTGTTCGATATTTCAATAGTTTTGACTTGATTGATTTATTTTTGGTGTTTAGCGCCAATTTCAACAATATTTCAGCTATATCATGGCGACCAGTTTTAGTGGTAGAGGAAGCCTGGAGTACCCGGAGAGAACCACCGACCATGGTAAACTTTATCACTTGCGACTGCGAGTGGAATGCATCATTTTTGTAATTTAGAAAGTAGGGCGCGAACCCACGCCGTATTGGTGATATGCTTGTATGAGTTGTTAGATCTAGAGACCTAACTCATTGAGCCACCCGGGCCCCCTATTTTAATAGACAATACAGACACCGGAATGAAGAATGGCTTTGATCTTACAGTTATGTGATAACAAAAGAAAAACAATGGCCCCAGTACTGATCCAGGCACACCACTGACAACAGGCATTTGACCCCACATGCCATTATAGACGAGTCTTGACGATTTTCTCTTTATTTGATGCTTAGCAGCGATATTAATATGATAACTAACAAAATACTATTTACACAAATTGTGATTTTATTTCTGATGAGATAAATATATATATATAGAATATGCGAATAAAATAAGGGTAAATATTGAAATTATCACATAATTATAATAATCTACAACATTATTTTGTAGTTTTTCTCATTCGTGACGTATCATCAGATTTGTAACAGATAGTAATACGACGGGTGCCACTAATTGAGCAGGAACTCCTTACTCTTCTCTTCACCGAGCTTATTTCCGTTTTTAGTTCATTCGTAATGCTTAATATTTAGTTTTTTCCGTGTAGTATTTTGACGACCAATGTCGGTCTTTTTCTTTCCTTTGACCATTGTATTGTCCATCCTTCCTCAAATTACCCCTTTGGCACCCTAAGGCCTTTCTTAAACATATGAAGTCTTAACCTTAGTTCTTTGAAATCATACAATTAATATGATCAAATACATAAGTAGGTACAAAATGAAATATATACATAGCTGATGTTATAAATGTTCATGTCATGTTGAGGTTTACTTTCCGTGCAGCCGCCGTGGGACATATCACATTCTCACACTGTAAGGCAGTATCATAACAATAATAAGCTGTTTCGTTGTCACCTACTATCTCATTACAAATTCCTAATATTGTTAATGAACTCGATAATTGGCCTACAGCGACAAAATACCTTTCTTTTATTGTTAGATACAAATCACGTAATGACTCTTGTCTATTGACAATGTTATAAAGATGATGATAACATAGAAACTTAAGACAATGTGACATAACAACAGGTGGTACAATAAAATCATCATTCTGGACTTCTTGTTTTAGTTCATGAGGTATCAGTGTTGATTGTTTTACATACCACACATCACCTATCGTTGTCAGTTTCATCTTCTCATTCAGTGTAATATTTGACCGACCTACGTTCTGTTTGTAGTAGTTAATATCATCTGTGGTGTAGTTGGTTTTACCTATTATTAACATATCTGGTGTACAACGAGACAAAACATGATCTATAATCTTTAACGTTGTATTGTACTGACCAAGTATATAGTAAAATGAGCCATATAACAACCATCCACTCACAGCATCTGACTTTGTACCGTCATGTAAGTGTTTATGATAACGTCGTATTACATGTGCATTATGTTTATTAGTAGTAAGAAACGGCAACATCTGAATAATTTTCTGACTAGCTTTGTCATAATAATAATTACATATTTCTGACAAAATACTCGAGAACTGTGACATAGCTAACGATTTTATAAAACTTAGCAGTGTGTATCCCTTTTCTAAATTACTTCCCATATCATTGACCATAACCCGATACAAAAAAACTTCTAATTTAATACACGACTCGGGTAACACGGCATCACTATTAAACAATGTATTAACTGTAAAAAATTGATGTTCACCATTTCGTAGTATCTCTAATACATTTAACAACTGCCGACTATTAGACCGATTTATTTTTCCACGAAACATATTATGTTCAGGAATAAAGTAGTTGGGACAATAACAGCACTTCACCCATGATATTATTTTATCAAGACAAAGAAAATAACAGTGAAATAAGTTTTGCAGCTGAAACGCGTTAGGAGAAATTTCTTCTGATAACCAGAACACAGCCGTTTTCATGAAGTATGAACACAGTAGTCCTTTAACTTTATCATTTCTGTCGATAATGTTCTTGAGTGACAGTTTCAGAAGAGCGTAACACAGGATTTGTGTGTAGTTCATAGCATGTGACAATTGTTTCTCTGCCATAGAAAATGATATTCTCCATAATATTTCATTATTTTCTATTTCTTTTGGTCCAATAGGTACTAGTATACAGCCATAATTAACTATGTCGTCTATTAATATATCTGGTGGCCACTGACCAGGTCTATGACGATATAAAAAATGTTCTGCTTGTCTTGGCCAGGAATACAAGTGAAAGCATGCAGCCATATCTTGGGATTCATCTTTGGTAGATAAACAAGGGCCGTGTACTGAGTGCTTAATCTGAGATAAACTCCCAATCAGTTTACTGATGAACCGTATGTTTGACAAAAACATGCCATTTGATGTTTCAACAAAACATTCAAGTGAGGTAAATCTGCATTGAAGATCACCGACAGCTATCAATTTCAGTCTAGAAAATCCTGAAAATTCCATGTCTTCCTCCATGAAAAGAGTTGTGTATATTGATGAACGATTCATATGTTGTACATCCTGTATGACTTTAACGCCCTTAAGTACAAACATTATATCTAAATCACTTCCTGGAAGATCTAAACCTTCCGCTAAACTTCCACTTGATATTTTGGTTAGCCTTGTTTCTCCTTTATTACATATCTTGTCCATTATAAGAAATATATTTTGTCTTATTCTTATGTCCATCTCACTACCAACCACTCTTACTAGATTGTCATAAACGTCTTTCTCGTGTGATGAAAACAATGATGTATGATCTATATTAAAATTTAAAAAAAAAATCATTTTAATGGTTTGTATTTTTATTTCATATCAGACATACTGTGGTGTATGGTATTAGTTAAATAAATGTCTCCCATTATTACGTCGTTTTAACCCATCTGAACAAGTGGTGGAAAAATATGCAATCCTCTAGAGGATTAAAATGTCTCGTGCCTTTCCCCGCATTAATTTCAAACGCATTTATTTCAAATTTTGAAATGTTAAATAATGGGAGAAACCAATTCTCCTTCAGTTGACCATGTGGGTTACGATATTTCTCCACTCTCGAGAGTTAAATTTAAAATATCGTAACCCACGAGCAACTGAAGGAGAATCTATATATACTAGTAGGTTAGCTAAAAAGTAAATATAATGTGGTGACAGAAATAATAATATAGTTTAATTATTCAGACGAAATGTTCTAGATTTATGGTTTAGGGGTATGGTGTTTAACGGCACTTTTGAACAAGAGGAAAGGAAACTCTAATATAATGTAATTAAATTAAAATTAATCTAAACATATTTTATTGTTTAATAATAAACTATGTGATCAGAGTGTCTTCTCCTTTATAATGTAGTGTCTAAAAGGTAATAAGCTACAGATGCATGCAGACCTACCTAATCTCACGTGCACATAAAGCTTACAGAATGTACACGTAGAAATTAACTAATCATTGGAAACTTTTGTAATGAAAGACAAAAATTTTGAATTTAGATGTCAGAGTTCATATATAAAGTTGTATATATTAACATCTAGGAAAATAAAATGTTGATTTGAATATTAGATTTTTAAGACTTTTATTTTGTAGATTTATAGAAGTGAAACGTAGCATGTACATCATTTATTGCAGCTCACTAATTTGACACCATCAATTAATTAACAAGAGCATAAATCGTGGTAACAGAAAAAACAAGGGCAACGCAAAGGGTGGCGTATCCCCTCGCCTAAAAAATTGACCCGGTGACCGTTACCTTTGACCTTCAAAATCAATAGGGATCCAGATTTTCATAAGGACTAAGTATGTACCACGTTTTGTCAAAATCCATTTACGGATGTTGATTCTATAGTGTTCACAAGGATGTTACAGGATGTCACAATTAGACCCTGTGACCTTGACCTTTCACCTATGGCCTTGAAAATCAAAAGGGGTCCAGAATCTCCTAAGGACTAAATATGTACCAAGTTTGGTCAAAATCCATTGAAGGATGTTGATTCTAGAGTGTTCACAAAGATGTTACGGAAGGAATGACGGAAGGAAGGACGGACGGACGGTAGCGTTGTTATATCCCTTCGCAACTTCGTTGGCGAGGGCATAATGAACAAGCATTAACTTTTATGATAACTTTCTTAATAACTTTTAGAATTAAACCGAACTGGTGTAAAAAAATCACACTGACTACTTCCGAGACATTATGCCAAGAAAAGGTAAAAAACAACTAAAGCAAAACAAAACGAATACAATGCAAGGTTTGCATCCTGTCCTTAATTATTATGACATCAAACATAACAATTAACCCATTCTGACAAGTGTTAAGTGTCGGTTGTCATATTACGTACGTGTATCTGCAAACATTTTCACCATCTTATTTATAATTCCTTTAATATTTTATATTTTCATTATATTTTTTGGGCTAGTGTTATGGTTATGGTGTTTAACGACACTTTCTACAATATTTCATCTATATCGTGACGATCAGATTTCTTGGTGGAAGAAATCGGAGGTCACGGAAAAGACCACCGTCCTGCTGCAAGTCACTGAGATCCTGTATCGCATAATGTTGTATCGAATACACCTCCGTCATGATCAGGATTCTAACTCACAACGTCAGTGCTGATAGTAAAGTAATATATCTTACGATCACATGTCTCACTTACTCCCCTTTATTGATATGTCTCGGGATGAGATCTCCCACACCTCATGATATATCAGTAAGGGGAACAAGTGAGATCTGTGATAATTTTCTCACTTACTCCCCTTTATTGATATGTCTCGGGATGAGATCTCCCACATCTCATGGTATATCAGTCAGGGGAACAAGTGAGATCTGTGATAATTTTCTCACTTACTCCCCTTTATTGATATGTCTCGGGATGAGAGTTTCCACACCTCATGATATATCAGTAAGGGGAGCAAGTGAGATCTGTGATAATTTTCTCACTTACTCCCCTTTATTGATATGTCTCGGGATGAGAGTTTCCACACCTCATGATATATCAGTAAGGGGAGCAAGTGAGATCTGTGATAATTTTCTCACTTACTCCCCTTTATTGATATGTTTCGGGATCAGAGCTCCTACACGTCATGTTATATCAGTAAGGGGAATAATTGAGATCTGTGATTTTATTCAGATTGTGTTTTTCTATATTCTCATTTGTTTTGTAGTGGTTTCATGTTTCATTATTTTTATGTATTTGTTTATCTATACTGATGTCTATCAGTAGTGGATTAGTAACTGTCTACCATTCCTGAGCACATGATTCACCCCCTCCTGAGGAATGATTTGTACATCTGTTCCTTGGTCCGTTTTCTTTTGGCCTTTATGTTGTCTGTCATTCTTTGAAGTGTACCATATGATTACCTCTTTGGTATCTTCAGACTTTTTCAAATAAGTACCAACATTGATTGTTTTCAAATCTATCATAACAATAAACAGGTCTTCATTAATGTTTTGCTGATTGTAGATTTTAAATATTAAAATTGTATTTACCTGTCTGTTGAGATTGTGTATTCTCCAAATATTCTAAGTATATGTTGCCTGTTTTGATTGGGAATAAAATGTTCAAGATCTGTGGGCCATTCTGTTTCCTTCGATATAAGCAAGCTTTGTACACCCTTTCAAATTGAAAGATAGTCAATCCAAATACATCATTGTGGCGTTCTGTCCTTTTGCCAAGTATTTGTTTGATACAAGAAAAATGTTTTCGTCTTCCACGATAAGGAAAGTTCTTGACACCATGACTGTCAACAAACAACACTTTCTTCGTTTTATACACTCTTTTGTCATCTTTGTCTTCGTCTGTAAGACATCTTGGCTTAGCCGCCATTGTGTAGCTTTATTAACGTATATCACATCTACAAATATATATTTACTTTATCTACAATTTAGCAAGAGATTAATTCAAATTCAAAGCTATCAAGATATATTTATTTATTTGAGATCACACTGCTGACATTATTTTCATGGTTATATAATTTGATATTTGTTGCTTCTCTGCAACCAAGGAGAAACAAAAGATTAATTGGCTATGAATCAAGATGATATGTCCATGTTAATCACCATGTCTACCCGTGGACAGTTGTTACAGAGTTCTATTAATATGTCAATCCAGCTTCTCATGTTGGACAGGTACAAAGCTGACATCATTATCATTTCATGGAATGTAACATGTTGTCCCCATGACTTAGTTGAAAAATGATAAATTGGCGTTAGATCACACATCATATGTACATCATGACTCTGCTCTGGGCATATCATATGCTGATAAGAGAAACTGTTTTCCTATTTGAGCTGGACAAATGGAGGAAATTGTATAATATTTGATCTCATTAACATTGTTTATGTTCCTGACATTTCACATGAAGCTTTTAATGAAGAAGGAAGGATGGGTGATGATTAAAACCAACGATTAATTGTAAATAATCATATTCCTTGACATAATGTTAAAAGAGTTTTATATTATATGAAAACAACCCCCATAAAATCCCAGCAAAATGTTACAAACATTAAAAAATATATATACATTATATATGACGACGTTCAAGTTGAGTTGATATACCATGATAAAATATCTATTTATAGAGCCTCAATGTTGTTATTTAAAATAATTGACCATATGTACAAAACATTAAATGTTACTGATCAGTATTAAAATATTTTACTTTGATTATCTACATAATATTCTTACATTTGTAACCTAGAAACACTTACCTAGTATATTTTACCTATACCACAATCATTCATTCCCACTTTCTTGTCTGGTTTTGTGATGCTTCAATTTTATTGATTAAGTTGTCAATGACATATCTAGGGGAATTTTCAGACTAAATATAGAAACAGGTATTTCCATCAGTTTCGTATCTATTGTTAACATTAACCAACTTTTATAGTATGGACATTTAAATTATGTTACGATAAACCGTTCAACAATATTTAGATCTTAAGACGTTTACTTAATGTAATATTACACCAGTTTTGGGTGAATACATTTTTCCACTGAAAATTCAATTTGGAATACGGCGATACCTTTACTAAGCTATTCATGCATGTTTCAAGTCGAAATATGTTCCCAACAATTAGAAATGTGTAAATCGGTGTGCATGTTTATCGTCCTCGCCATTGTTATGGAGACTGATTAACTTTCGCTTGTTTTTTTTTTCGATGATTGCCGATGTTGACCTCGTGACGAAAAGATAAACAATCATAGATTCTGAGGTAAGCACGCACACATTCCAGACAATGATTATTGAGGAATCTGTTTGTTTCATGTCTTGTGAACCATTTTTTTTTGTGTGTGCAATTATTTTTATGTGGTACACACGGAATATATATTTACTTGCATCCAAAATTTTGTTCATCAACTGAATAGTGCGCATGAGCGATAATCTCCCAGAAAGAGTTCAAATCTTTGGTCACGCGCATATCATTTGCATTACTGTACTGGATTACACAATTATCTCCTGTCAAATATTTTGCGATTTGCTCTTAAAATTTGCTTTTGAGTGGATTTTTTAATGTTATGCAGTTGATTTTAGTTGATTTGGAAAATATGAATTAAAAAATTCCACGATATTTCCCTTTCATATTACTTTAATAATATACATTACTTATTTATGTGAAAAATCGACAATATTATAACAAAATATACAGAAGATTGTACAACAAATTTAGGACGGTTTAATCACAGGTGCCTATTACATGAACCCCCCTTTTTTTACTATTTGTTTGCATATTTATTGTCAATAACATTATTTTATCACTTTTCCTTTTGCTTTACTTGTTCGTTTCCGTAGCCACGAAATATCATGGAAACAACAGCTCACATGTCCGTCCCATCTTTACGTATATTCAAGGGGGAGTAAAGGTAAAATTGTGTGTAAACGCGGCTGCGTTGGTCCCTGCTAAACACATCCATTCATGTAAATTATATAATTACCTCATCATGAAAATGAGAATTACAAAACCTTTCTCGGTAATTTGCAAGATGCCTGGTCTGATAGTTATATCTTATAATGATATACCGTAGCTTAAAGGGATATTACAGCTCGTTTTAACCTATATTTTTTCAACTCGTGACGAAGGTTGTTTCTTTTCAATTTAATTGTAAAAACAATCCAAAAATACTTTGCACGCACATATAATCCCTAATATCGTTAAAATATCACTTAAAAGGGTCGAAATTAATTTTTGTCCAGGAAGCACAAATTGAATTCAAGGCAAAGACCGCAAGATATGACAGAATTATCAACGAATTATGTCACTTTTACAAAGTTTCATTGAACAAAACCAGGTTAATGTTTGATAAATATCATTTATTGAACTAATTACAGGTTTTCATGAGATACAAAAAATTACCAAACTGAGCTTTAATATCCCTTTAACAATTACTACCAATTGACATTTTGAGGTGAACATTTACGACCCAATCATATATTTGAAAGCTGTAATGATCGATCGATTCCAACACATGTCTGTACTATAGTATTATTACGTGATGTTTTTTATAGTGGCCTAGTCATAGGTCCGAGGCCTGCTGTATTCGCCTGAGGCGCAGTCGAAGGCCAATACATCAGACCGAGGACCTATAACCGTATTGGACTGGTTTTTGCCGTATTTGCCCAATAAAAGTTTTTATATTGTATAGACAGATTTGATCATATAAAGGCTAATAAATAAAAGTTAATTAATAATACAGGAGACCGAGGACCTATAACTAGGCCAATATGAAAAACATCACATAATGATACCTTTATTAATTAACCAGTCCAATATATCTAGGGACTTTTCCTTACGATTGTCGAAACGTCTAGAGGATTCCGATCTAGCTGTTATTGGACTGACTGGAATCGGGCCCTTACGGAAAATATCCGTATTGGACTGGTTTTTGCCGTATTGGCCCAATACAAGTTTTTATATTGTATTGACAAATTTGATCATATAAAGGCTAATAAATAAAACTTAATTAATAAGTTACCACGTGTACCATTGGATAATAAGAGCATAGAAGGAGTTACATGTAAACTGATGTTATCAAAAGAGTGTATAGATATGTACGCGAAAATCTTAAATAAACGAGAAGGAGATGAAATAATAAAGAAATTTTACAGTTTACTAACAAAGTTGTACATAAAAAACATGCTTAGCATATGTATCAAGTTCAGATGAAGATCGAGTACTAGGAATGTCTGAATACTGAACTACGATTAACCACACGTGTGCCTTTATTCGCATGAGACATAATTTATGCAAGGACTTCTTAAAACAAATCAAAAGATGCAAACGCGACCACACGATTTCCAGTTGATGCTTTAAGTTTGATGATTATGTTTATACATAATATCACATGTAAAGCTAGGTCTGCGTCATGCATTGACCTTCACATTGAAATTGATAGTGAGGACCAAGCATAAGAAGGAAACTTTACGATAAAAGCGAATTTTAATTGATGAAATACTTAACCCTCCATTTATGTGTAACAACATTCTAAATACAACGACATATGTAATATATCGGTCATTTTAAACAAATGTCGTCATTTCTACTCAGGAAATTTTGGGTTTCCAAAATAGTAATTCAATGTTCTAACAACTTTAATGATAACTTCTATCATTTTTGTGCATTGAACAAGCAATCTGCAAAAAAACAAATCAATCAATATTTGAAATATATATACATATAGGTCATCAAGTGCCTTTCAGCTGTCCTTACTGTTACCTTATCAAAAACTTGAAAAACAATCAGACATTTTAATATTTTTTTATAGAATACTGCAGAACTTTAAAAAAGAAGAAAAAATTACTAGCTTTGGTAACAAAAAATTAAGTTTCTATGAAAAATAAAAAAATTAAACGATGCTAAATTCTATTTCACGATTCTGAATGGTTTCCCTTCGAATATCAATGTTCACTATGTACTACATGATTTTAATTAAGCAAATTGATAGTCCTTAAGGACTAACTTATATTAAAAGAGATTAAGCCATATAATTTGGATATTCAGGTAATTGTTGGATTTCTTATAATTTCTCAAAATATAGTTGGTAACATGAAGGACTCGTCAATAACATGAAGGATACAAAAGTAACAGAAAAGACTTTTTGACAAAAAATACCTATCTAATTTGAAGGAAATTGCAAATAATAACACATAAAACATCTAATTATTAAACTATTAAGAACAACATCTGTAACTCAGATTTTTAACCAGTAAAGTTATACTTAAATCGGAATTAACTTTTTAAGGGTAACACAAAGGACATGACAATAACAGCAAGGACAATTTAATTAAAATACATTCTCAAAATTGTAAATGAGATAAATGAGCAACTGACCAAAAGTTTTAAAATTACACTCTTTGGCATAACCAGAATTTAAATGATAAAATTTAGAAAAAA
>MJUT01065099.1:23605-34998 GCA_002080005.1 Gigantidas platifrons | reverse complement strand
AACTTAAAAAAAAACATATTACCGGTATTCACTACATAAACAAAATCTTAAGCCAGAAGTATAAAGTCACCAAGTACAACAGTTCATAAATTTATAAATATGCTACCTGTTATTTCATTAACAGTTCACCGTTTAAGGATGTTTTTGTGTTAGTTGGTATTTAGGACCCATTTAATCAGTTGATTAAATCAACAAAAATGCGACACAACTCATAGTGAATTACAAAAGCTTCTATGAAAGCCATTATATCTAGTGTCTGCATTTGTCCGTGCTGCTACCATGAGGAATAAGAATGATTTATTAATTGGTGCACTTCAACGAATAACTGAATGATTCTGTAGTTCTCGTCATTAAGTCCATTTTATGTTACAGTAAATAAGCGTAACCAGTAATTACACGTAATAACTGAAAAACAGTAAATACGCGTAATCCCCATTGCCTTAGTAATTACTCGTTTTTACTGAAATTCTTCAGGAATTACAAGTAATTACTAACCATGCTAACGAAAAATGAAAGTGTTTACACTTATTTACTGACTTCATTGTATCTTGTTAACTATGTTCTAAGCATATATTGATAATATAGAACAAAATATAGGGATATTTTTATTCTACTAGTGTTTTTTTAATCTGGTAGTGAATTTACGGCAAACTTTATCACAGAGCTAAAGGGGCTGTGGCATGAAACAGTAATTATTCATGGCAAACCAAGACACTAATCAGTCTCAGATCTAATGGTGATATTCTCCAGTTGGTCTATCAAAAACTCATATTCCGAATGCAATTCTTCAGGTTCTACAAAAAGAAGACTAACAAACACATTTGAATGACAAACCGTATGATAATATACAGGATAATATGACTAGTAATGTTAACTCCATAGAGGATAACAATTCAAATGACATTCCTGTACCTATGGAGTGTAGGTCCGTGTAACACTTAACAATTCAAAATTTCAAAAAAAATTCAAATTTTAATATTTTCAGTTTTTACTCAAAATTTCAAAATATCAAAATTTTAATATTTTCATTTTTAAGCAAAATTTCAAATTATCAAAATTTTAAATTGTTGGAAATTTGAAAATTTCATCAAAAAGTGAAAAAAACTAAAATTTTAAAAAATTGTTTTAAATTTAGAATTTTAGATATTTTATGTGATTTATTTACAAATGTCGCAGGCGACACAATTTTGCAATTCTTAAAAGAAATTAATTTATATACAAAAATATAAGTATTATTATGTTTTTATCTTTTAATATTTCTTTTATTTGTACATAATATCCGATTGTTTTATAAACAAATATGTTTTATGTTTTATTTCTAAGGAACTTGTAGGTGCGTACATATAATAATAAAATTTAATCACGCTGAAATATTGCTAAAGTTGGCGTTAAACACCAATCAATCAACCAACAATTAGAAATCTGCAAATCCGTGTGCATGTTTATCGCCCTCGCCATTGTTGTGGAGACCGATTAACTTTCGGTTGATTTTTTCGATGATTGCCAATCATGACCTCGTGACGAAAAGATAAACAATCATGGATGCTGATGTAAGCACGCACGCATTCCAGACAATGATTATTTAGGAATCTGTCTGTTTCATGTCGTGTGAACCATTTTTTTTAGGTGCAATTATTCTTATGTGGTACACACGGAATATATATTTACTTGCATCCGACATTTTTTTCATCAACTGAACAGTGCGCATGAGCGATAATCTCCCCGAAAGAGCTCAAATCTTGGGTCACGCGCATATCATTTGCATTACTGTACGGGAAAACAGAATTATCTGCTGTCAAATATTTTGCGATTTGCTCTTAAAATCTGCTTTTGAGTGGATTTTTAATGTTATGGAGTTGATTTTAGTTATTTAGAAAATATTTAATTAAAAAATTCACCGATATTTGCCTTTCATATTACTTTAATAATATACATTACTTATTTAAGTCAAAAATCAACAATATTATAACAAATTATAAATAAGATTGTAAAACGAATTTAGGACGGTTTAATCACAGGTGCCTATAACATGGACCCCTCTTTTTTACTATTTGTTTACATATTTATTGTCAATAACATTATTTTATCACTTTTCCTTTTGCTTTACTTGTTGGTTTCCGTAGCCACGCAATATCATGAAAACAACAGCTCACATGTCCGTCCCATCTTTACGTATATTCAGGGGGGAAAAGGTGGGTGTAAAGGTAAAATTGGGTGTAAATGCGGCTGCGTTGGTCCCTGCTAAACACACCCATTCATATAAATTACCTCATCATGAAAATAGGAATTACAAAACCTTTAAAAAAGCGCAAAAGTGATAAAGATTTCAACTTCATTTTAAATTTTTATTCAAATATTCAAAAAGTCAAATATTAAAAAATCGAAAAGATGAAAAATGTACGTTAGGTTTAATATTTTCAAAGTTTGATTAAATATCTAAAATTCTAAATTTAAAACAACTTTTTGATGAAATTTTCAAATTTCCAACAATTTAAAATTTTTATATTTTGAAAATTTGAGTAAAAACTGAAAATATTAAAATTTGAATTTTTTTTTTGAAATTTTGAATTGTTAAGTGTTACACGGACCCTAATATCGTTAAATTATCATCCTTCCCTCCGGCTATATCTACATGCTGGCTCCATAAACAAAACTCGTATCAAAGTCCGCGTGAGCTGAGCAGGACTTATCAACAGTCAGCAGGAGTTATCACCAAATTCTCCTAACATTTAAACGATAATTCCTGTGAAGATGGCAAAAATAAATAAAATTGATCTACACCATTAGCTAGTTAACATTATTTTTTAAAACATATATCAAATTAAGAACTGTCGCGTTAGAAATATCAACAAACATCGTCCTACAAAAATGTACTTTACACAATTCTTGATAACCTCTCCTCAGACGTCATAATTTATTACGTCATAAAGGAGGTTGTGACCGTCATGTTTTCTAAACCGGAACGGCATTGGTAAGCAAAACCTTTAATGAAAATGGGTGACTTTGATGTTTGTAATAAAAAAAAAATGAATATCCCCATTAAAGGGAAATTCCAACAATCTTAACCTTTATATAAACCTGTAAAAATGAATGGTATATTTTGCAAACTACTTATGAACTACGGTTTTGGGGAAGCGTATTTTGAATATTTTGAATCATTTAATTTTTCCCGCGAAAAATACAAATATAGATGTATCCGTGTTTATGGTTGATTTAAGGATGATAAATATGTCATCTGAATGTGAATATAATTGATACTGAAAAATATCAGCCTGCTCGACAGAATATGAAGTTTGTGACTCGTTCGCTTCGCTCACTCGCCAACAAACTTCATATTCTGGCTCGGCAGGCTGATATTTTCGGTATCAATCAATTCACATCCAGATAACATATACATATCACTTAAAAGGGTCGAAATTTATTTTTGTCCAGGATCAAAAATTGAATTCAAGGCAAAGACCGCAAGATATGACAGAATTATCAACGAATTATGTCACTTTTACAAAGTTTCATTGATAGAAACCGGGTTAATGTTTCATAAATAACATTTATTGAACCAATTACAAGTTTTCATGAGATACAAAAAATTACCAAATGAGCTTTAATATCCAGGGGAGGATCCTGGGGGTGGAGGCGCACCCGACCGCCCCACTCCCCCCACCCTAATATTGAAAAAAATCGTAAAATCGTGATTTTACACACGAAATACCCCAAAAATGTTCGCGCCTCCCTCTGCTCGGCGAGATTTTTTTAAGTGCGCCCCCTAACTTGAAATCCTGGATCCGCCCCTGATATCCCTTTAACAATTACTACCATTGAGGTGAACATTTACGACCCAGTCATATATTTGAAAGCTGTAATAATCGATCGATTCCAACACATGTCTGTATATAACTTTATGTAGGAAGTGACCACGTGTTCCATTGTATAATGAGAGCATAGAAGGAGTTACATGTAAACTGATGTTATCAAAAGAGTGTATAGATATGGACGTGAAAATCTTAAATAATCTAAAAGGAGATGAAATAATAAAGAAATTTTACAGCAGTTTACTAACAAGGTCTACATAGAAAACATGCTTAGCATAATTATGTATCAAGTTCAGATGAAAATCGAGTACTAGAAGTGTCTGAATACATGACTACGATAAACCGCACGTGTGCCTTTATTCGCATGATACATACTTTATGCAAATCAAATCAAATGATGCAAGCGCGACCACACGATTTCCAGTTGATGCTTTAAGTTTGGTGATTATGTTTATACATAATATCACATGAATAGCTAGGTTTGCGTCATCCATTGACCTTCACATTGAAATTGATAGTGAGGGTCAAGCATAAGAAGGAAACTTTACGACAAAAGCGAATTTTAATTGATGAATTCTGAACCCTCCATTTATGTGTAGCAACATTCTAAAGACAACGACATATGTAGTATATACACCCCACACAGTTGAGGCCGTCGTGGCTGTGATCGTATGGTAGTTGGATTTACAACTACCTATGCAATTAGTACCTATCATCACTAATGATGTGGGTTCAATTCCGATCAGGGCGATGTGTACATTATGTGATAAAATTTGTCAGTGACTTGCTACAGATCTGTGGTTTTATTCGGTCCCTCCACCAATAAAATTGGCCACCATGATATAACTGACATATTGAAGAAAGTGGTGTTAAACACCATCAAACAAACAAAACAAACCCAGTTGATAAGACCTTCCAGAACGTGTGACTGTCGTTGGTGAAGGCTTAATGCTAACAAGGGCGCTAGTAACTGTAACAAATATTCCTAGTGGTTAAGTTGAAGTTTTGCGGTCACCACCCTGACGTTGTTTCTGCACAAATGATCCCGATATATTTGGCTTGTCGTAATCAAAATTCCATCTAGATATTTGACCAGGCTCAAACTAGCGACCAATAAGGCGATATGTCTCAAAACCAAAAATATAAATAAGAGCAAAATGTACTTTAAAAGATTTCTAGCGACCAATAATAAATATATAACTGTAAATGCACATTCAACACTTTGAATCGACATCTGGGCATACAGGAACTTTTTCTGGACCCTCCCCCCTCCACAAAACAAAGTTGATATTGGACACCCTACTGTGGACCTCAGTTGCAGAATCTCACACGGACACTCATACATTTAAAAGACAATACATTTTATGTTCTATTTCTCATGTTCACCCGAACATAAAATATGTCTTCTCCTTACTGGGCTAATTAACGATGTCAAAAATCTATATTGGGATGGCGTGCTTACAAAACAGTAGGCCAACTAAAAAAAACACAGCGTAAACAAATAAACTATTTTATGCAAACCGGTATATAATTTGAATTTGCCAGCATTTCGTCAAACAAAATAAAGTCCCAAAATTCTCCGTTCACATAAATCTATAAAAAAAAATGTAAATATAGAACATTAGAAAAATATACCAATACATTTTATAAAAATAAACAAAATATAAACCCTACATGTTTGTGTCACATTTATTTAATACATAGTACATTTGTATTACTTTGTTTTATCTATTTAGTTTTAAATTGTGTATTTAAAGATGCCAAACCACTAATTTAATTCATCAATTAGAGCTTAGAACATATACAAAAGTAGTCCCTTTTAAATAAAAAAAGTTCATTTCTCTTTGTTGTAAATATTATGAATAATACTGAATGGAATGGAATAATTAGAATTGATAGTTAAAGTTACATATATACATATATATATATATATAAAGGATTATTGGAGCCCAAATTTGGTTGCATTTAGTTGCATTTGAATCCTTTATGGATGTCTTGATGCATGACCTATAAATACTGAAATTCCGGGAATGACGTTGCTATTTTTAGAGTACGGAATGTCAAAGAGCATGCCATTTCGCTGCAAGACTTTAACATCAAGTCATTTAAAGGAAAACTCCATGGTCTTAACAAGTTAGCGTGAATATTTAAATGACATTAACTAAAAGACATTTGTGTTAATGAATGAATGTTAAAAATAATATACCGTAAGGTAGAATTTGGTGATTGAAGTTGCTTGTTGCACCAAACAATGGGGTTCGCCATTTTTCAACACTCTACAATGTGAGAAGACAAGGGACATAATCCATTCTCGGATTATACCTAAAATTAAAGCTCTTCAGAAAGAGCTGTGACATATTAGTGCCGATATCGTATACTATATCAGCATTGATCAGTTGCAATTATATCATTAAAAATTATGTAAATCGTAAAATAACGTCGTATATTTATCCTTTGATATTTACAAAATCATTATGACTTCATGTTTAGCATTTTATTGCACTAACGACACTAAAAGGGAATATGTGAGAAGATTTTGTTTGTGTAATTACCCTTGTCAACATATCGACCAGTGACCTCGAACTCGAAAAACACGGGAAAATACGACAGAATTGGGGACAAAAAAGAAAAAAAAAGCATGTGTATGCATAAAATGAGTTGAAACTGACAGTTATTTAAACTATACGTCCAATCACGTAAAACATGAAATTCTCTAAGATGAAATTATACGTAGACCCTCCCCCTTCCCGATACAAATAAACTCATTGTTTTATGAAAATGTAACATTGGATGGGAATATTAAGAAAACAATTAGAACGATATACGATTATAAACATTGTATTGCAGTTGATCTTATATTAAAACATAACCACACGGGCACGATGTTGGGAAGAGTTAGATACATGTTATGTATTCGACTAACATGATACGGTCCTGTGACGTCGCATGAATAGGTGTCATGGCCGCTTACACTACGACATGAAATTCCAAATACAGTGTATCCACATTTTTAATTGGGTATATTAATGTTAATAAAGGTGTTTCTTTTAAAATAATAAGTTATTTATGAATAAAAAATGATAATGAATTGAATTAAAACAACTTTTCAACTGACTGGAGTATTCCTTTAAGGTACGGGCAACACCTTTTATTGAGGAAAAACTTTGCCGTCCTTTGGCAATTTCTCATGGGATATCTATCACAAGCCCTCCCTCCCCCAATCCAAATATCAAAGTTGATAGTTGACACCTTGTTGTGGGCTTGAGGTGCAGAGTCCCACCAAGGCACTTAAGTCAGATAAAGGTCCGGTCAATACTTTTGACTTAAACCCCAAGTGAGAATGAACTTTGCCGTCCTTTGGCTATTTTTCATGGGATATTTATAGCCCCTTCCCGCCCCAGAAAAAAATTCAAGTATAAAAGTTGATATTTGACACCCTGCTATGGGCTTGAGGTGCAGAGTTCCACCCAGGCACTCAAGTCAGTTAAAGACCTATGTAATATCTTTGACTTAATTCCCAAGTGAGAAAGAACGTTGCCGTCCTTTGGCAATTTTTCATGGGATATTAATAGGTTCGACCCCAAAGAAAAATTCCAAATATCAAATTGATATTTGACACCCTGTTGTGAGCTTAAGGTGCAGAATACCACCCAGGCACTTCAGTCAGTTAAAGGCTAGGGCAATGCCTGTCGCAAGTCATTGACAAACTTTATCACATAACGTTTTCTCGAGTACACCCTGCCTGAGCGGAATTCGAACTCACAACGTTAGTGGATACTACTGAATTGTCTTCTTACTATTGACATTTTCTCCAGACCATTGCAATTAAGCTACAAACAGTGTGTGCCGTCTTATTTCGCTAACTATAACCACAAGTACATCCTATATATGTTTCAAGAAGGTAGTTTTAGTTGTACAATAACTGGGTATATCATTCATAAAAATCAAGGACATTTCGTTCCACTTATTAAAAACGTCAGAACGGAGCATTTAAAACATATTTTGTTTTTTGTATACGTTCTTTAAATAAATTGTTTTGTTGAAAAACTACATTTACATGTGTTAAGATCGTTCTAATTCGTCAACCGCAAACAAAAATAAAACATTCCTTCAATAAATCCCCATGTATTTGGTGAAAGTTTCCATAACTCGACTAGCAGAGCTGTCCCACACGTTCCCATGAAGTGGATATGAATGCCCTTATGATGGGGATTGTCAGATTGATACTGAAAACCTGCCCTTGGATCATTGTGGGAAGCGTATTTGGATTAGTCGCATTATAATGGCGACAAAAGAAGAACAATTTGACAGGATTTATATATACATTTTGTATCTATGTATCTTGTATTTTTTAACGCATACTAGTGTCCAACCGGAATTCCATATCATAACTCTTCCGGGTCACCCGAGTTCACCCCCGGTTTGTAGTGGGGTTCGTGTTGCTCAATCTTTAGTTTTCTGTGTAATGTTTTGTAGATCGTTGTTTGTCCTTTTGTCCTTTTTCTGTTTAGTCATTGTGTTTTCTGTCCTTCTTCGATTTATTGCTTCCGATTATACCTTTGATATTTTCACACTTTTCTTCCAAGGATATGTTTACTATATATTAAAACAGTAATATGTTTGATTTTTAATTTTTAGTGTTTTAACGCCACCTTCAGCAATATTTCAGCAATATTTCAGCTATATGTGTGTGTGTGTGTGCGTTTGCGTGCGTGCGTGCGTGTGCGTGTGCGTGTGTGCTAACACTCTTGACTACAATTTAACAAATAACAACATTTAGTGGTGGTGTACGGTGATCTTCGGTAAGAACAGACACATTTTTATATATTTATCCCTGTTTTTGTTAGTGAGACTAAAACTAACTTTAATCGTACGATTGATTACACCTTTATATTCACCATTTAAACATTTTCAATTGAAACAGGAAGTCTTCCGTCTTCTTGTAATCAATACAAAATAGCCAGGTAACGAAAAGGTGTGTATTCGTTTTTGCATAGCGTGCTACCTGAGATGGTTTATTATTGTTGATAATTAATCTATATATTTAAATTTGATGTTGTTAACTTTTGTATGTATCTCGTTTCTTATACATATTTACATTATTACTATTAATAAATATATGTGTAGAAAAGGATCGCAAAACCTGGCGCGGTTCATGAAGCAAAATCTACATCATATTTCTGGTGTACAATTTCATTTATGCCAATTGCAATGTATTGTCAGTTCTGAAACATGAAGACAATTGTGTCAAGGTACGGGTACCACATCGATATATGCTGTATCTCATAGTATTGTTAGTCAAACACGAAAACAAAAAAATTCTCACCGGACAATGGTGATATTATATTTTCATCACTTACAAAAGTGATTACCACTTATTTTCATCAATGGGGATTTTCTTACCGACTACTTGTGGTAAATCAAGTTTTAGTGCATTTATTTGCCTTTAAGTTATATTTGAAGGTTTATGTATGTGTTTTATTTTTGCAGGCGTGTGTATTTGTACTATGGATGACAATTACCTACCCCCTAAAGTTTTGACAAAGATATTCTCCTATTTGCCCCAACTTGATTTGCTGACAACCATTAATACTGTTTGTCATTATTGGAACGAGGTTTCCTTTTCGAGTTCTCAGTGGAAAACAATTAATATACATATTTGTACTGACGATGAGCTAGATATATATTTACAAAATATTGCTCATTATAAGGATTTTGTACAGAATTTGGTGATTAAGAGCGAACAGCTTATCAAGTTTTTTTGTTATTAGGAAAAATCGGAATCTTTCAAATCTAAGAAACCTTGAAATAACGAATAGTCTGCCTGATGAAGATGTTAATTTTTGTAAAAATATGGTGGATTTATATCCAGGAATAGCAGCCATTACATTCACGATATCCAAAAAAGCTGATATATTTGGCTATTTGTCAGCTTTGTCAAATCTTATATTGACAGACTTTTACGAACAACAAAACATTAGAAAACAAAGTTATTTAAGGGGACGGGGGTAGTTGAACAACAAAATGCTAGAAAACAAAGTTATTGTAGGGACTGAGGCAGTTGAACAATAAAACACTAGAAAACAAAGTTATCGTAGGGGACGGGGGAAGCTGAACAATACAACACCAGAAAACAAAGTTATCGTAGCGGAAGTGGGGAGTTGAACAGCAAAACACCAGAAAACAAAGTTATCGTAGGGGACGGGGGCAGTTGAACAACATAACATCAGAAAACAAAGTTATTGTAGGGGACTGGGGCAGTTGAACAAATAACACACCAGAAAACAAAGTTATTATAGGGGACGGGGGCAGCTGAACAATACAACACCAGAAAACAAAGTTATTGTAGGGGACGGGAGCAGTTGAACAACAAAACACCAGAAAACAAAGTTATCGTCGGGGACGAGGAAAGTTGAGCAACAAAACACTAGAAAACAAAGCTATTGTAGGGGACGGGGGCAGTTGACCAATAAAACACCAGAAAACAAAGTTAGTGTAGGGGACGGGGGAAGTTGAACAATACAACACCAGAACACAAAGTTAGTGAAGGGGACGAGGGCAGTTGACCAATAAAACACCAGAAAACAAAGTTAGTGTAGGGGACGGGGGAAGTTGAACAACAAAACACCAGAAAACAAAGTTATCGTCGGGGACGGGGGGAGTTGAACAACAGAACACAAATCGCTGACAAACTTTAATCTACAAAAGAGATCTTTAACATGCTGGGAGCGTGACACTACAGTCCAGGGACAGGCTTTGTTATTATAACTTGACGACCACTCAAGCGAGAGGTCGTCCCCTATCCGCTGAACAACTATCCGGTGTAGAGCACCGGCAATCTTTACCTGTATCCAGCAGTACGCTACATGTAATACTTTAGAAGAAACAAAATACATAGGAACAGATAAAGGGTTTTATACTGCAATTGGTAACTTTACAGCATTGATAAAGGGGGTCGTATAAACTTTTGCTTTATACTGGACAATGTCTTGTATAAAGCATTTAGGCCACACCCCTTTTTGGAACTTTTGCTTTATACTGGACAATGTCCTGTATAAAGCATTTAGGCCACTCCCCTTTTTGGAACTTTTGCTTTATTCTGGACAATGTCCTGTATAAAGCATTTTTTAAATGGGGGATACGATTTTTAATTTTTTTTTATTTAGAAATCAGTGAGAAAAAAATATAGTATTGCAGTATTAAAACAATATAGGTATATGATGTCTTTTTATATGAGATTTATTTGTATTCGGCACGAAACAGGTAAACTACTCGGCAGAGCATCGCAGTACCCCTGTTTCTTAGCCTCATCCAAATAAATCTCATATAAAAAGACACCATACCTGTATTGTCTTATGGCGTGACCAGTCGATTGATCGAACTGTGTCAACCCCCGTCTTGATGACGTAACCAATAGTGGTGTGCTTCAAACATCAGGATCCCGTCCTCCACCATCACGGGTCGTCACACATGGCAAACGTGTCGCCACATTTAGTCTACCTTCTACGACAAGCAAGCGATGCTGTGTGCCCATTCGTAGTACCCGGGACCTGTAGCAAATCGCTGACAAACTTTATCATATAA
>MJUT01065077.1:0-17896 GCA_002080005.1 Gigantidas platifrons | reverse complement strand
CGGATATCAGTTCCTGCTCCTCTAGTTACACCCGTTGTGTTAATCTAGTTACAAACCGGTGGTGAACTCAGGTGATTCCGAACGGGTATCGGTTCCTGCTCCACTAGTTGTACCCGTCGTGTTAATCTAGTTACAAACCGGTGGTCTGTGGGGGACAATGTATTGCTATGTGCAATACTCTCAGAATTCTTGTTTTTAATATTACCGTTTGAATAACAGATATAATAGACAATCAAATTATTTCAAAGTCCTGTATGTAGGAAATATTTGCGACTAGCCGCTAAGCATCAATCAATCAATCAATCAATCAATCAATCAATCAATCAATCAATCAATCAATCAATCAAATTATTCACACTTCATGTGTATATGCTTCCTCTTTAGAGAGTGGGGAAAAACGAGCGAAGTACTGCAATTATTTCATCATGACATAAATCTAGGGGCGAGTAACTTTTTAGCTTTTTAATTTATAACATACCATGAGAGAAATTCTTAAAGGCAATCGAAAGGGTCATAACTCCAACATACGTACTTGGCCCTTTCGACTTTCGATTGCCTTTAAGAATTTCTCTCATTGTATGACTATATGAAAATTTGCAGGCATGTAGAACTTGTCGTGCTGGTCAATTATGCAATTTACATGGATTATCTATCTTATAGTTTTCAAGCTAATAGCCACATAATGCGAAAATTTGCAAAAAAAATGATATTTCAGGGGGAATAACTCAATCAATCAATCAATCAATCAATCAATCAATCAATCAATCAATCAATCAATCAATCAATCAATCAATCAATCAATCAATCAATCAATCAATCAATCAATCAATCAATCAATCAATCAATCGTTGGTCAAAGGCCTTCCATATCTTTGTTCACCAGACATATAATACGAGATCATATACCACCAAATCTGAATAAAATGACTGGTATATTACAAATCTTGTCTAATGTTTCAGAAACAATCAGCGCACCCATAATCGAGATCCAGCACAGGGAAGTTATTCCACAGGCAACATCGGCAGATAATGAGGCCTCTCAGCTTATTTCAATCGAGCAGTCAAAATTGGAAATGGAAAAGAAACAATTACAATGTCAGAATGATTTGATAAGATCAACAGGAGACATAGCTGGAGTACTGAAAGATATACTTTCGGTTCAAAGGGAGAGGCTGGTGGTTGAAAAGGAAAGGCTTGCAGTTGGGCAACAGAGACTACAATTGGAGAATTCAAAAACACAGGTTCATCTTGCTCAATTGGGTCTTACTTTGAACACTCATTCAGAAGATGTTCAACAGTGACCAACTAATTGTAACACCTGTTAAATAAAAAAAAAGTTACGTGTATGAATTTTTATTATAACTAAACATTAGATCTGTTGTTAATGAGTCTTCTACGAACAGATGCACCGTCATTTTGATTTCCCACATATTGATTACCTCCTATATTCCCATTATCTACTTGGTCGTTTCCTAGTGGAAGTGGAATTCTGTTGTCAATGCAAAAATTGTGCAGAACAACCACGACTATTACAATGTCACAACATTTTCCCTGTTTGTAGAGTAGAGTCCCTGCACTCGTGTCTATACACCTAAAGCGTGATTTCAATACCCCGAAAGCCCTTCCGACTACACACCTTGTCCTCATATGTGAACTGTTGTATCTTTGCTCTTCCCTTGATGTTGGATTAAGTACTGGAGTAAGGAGCCATGGGCGAAGAGGATAGCCACTGTCGCCAAGAAGCCACCCTTCGCCTATCTCTCCGGTATCAAACATTTCACATAATCTGGAATTTGTCAAAACAAACGAGTCATGAGTCGAACCTGGCCATCTGGCAACAACATTAAGAAATTTAAGGTTGTAGTCACACACACCCATTACATTAACTGAATGATAATTTTTCCCATTAATATAGAACTGTTCATCCACGCTCGGTGCTTTTATTCGAATATGAGTACCATCAACAGCACCTATGACGTTTGGAAATTTTGCTGTTCTATTAAAACCTTGCCTCATTCTTGTCAGTAATTCTTGGTCGGTTGGCATCCTTATGTGTTGTTGACATATATTCTTCAAGCATGCGGTTACATCGCGAATAATGTGAGACACGCTTGACCTTGAAATGCGATGAACATCTGCATTTAACAGCTGAAAGCTTCCAGTCACAAAAAATCTAATTTGTAATGACACAGAAAACGCATTGGATCTGTTGGTTGGTCGTTTCAACTCATTTTCAAATCTTCTACAAAGATCTAGAATCATTGGTCTAGAGATCCGATATTTACGTATTATCTCCCTATCGTCTAAATAATCTAAAGGGTTGTTTCTGTCCCGGAAGATTCTATTTCTCCTTATGTTTTGGTTTCGTTGTCTCAGTACAGCATAGCAAGCAGCCATATTTGTTGTTTTAATTCCGAGTTAAGACACCCTAACTTTTAGGACTATCCTAAGACCATCCTAAGACATGTAATTCGTCATCCTAACTTTAGGACAGATTTTGCGAAATGTCTTAAGTTATGATGCTTTTGGTGACATGACTTAAGACTAGGACACGTCCTAAGACCGTCCTAAAATATGTCCTAGTCCTAAGATATCTTCGTTGACATGGCCCCTGTTTTCGAAGTCTGTCTCGTTTTCTTTTTTCCCTTTTTAGTTCCGAATTGAACCAAACTTTGTCATTTAGTCTGATAGTAACTTCTTTTTGTGGAACACACTTTTTAATTATTTCAATAAATTTATTTGTAAATGCTTGACAGATTTTATCCATGCTATTTTCTGGAGATATAATTGAGTTCCAATTAAAAGAGGATATACATTCGTTACACGTCTCAAAATCAGCATTTCGATATCCCAGACTAATCGTTTATAAGTATTGATTGATTTGAGAGGGACCTTTAAGTAGACAATTGTTGCTTCATGGTCACTATATTTTCTATCTACTTGAATTACATACGATTCAAGGACATTATAATTATCAGATACCAAAACAGGGTCAAGCAAAGATTGGCGCGTGCTACATGTTCTGGTAGGTTCAGTAATCATGTTTTTCATATCATTCAACCTCATGATATCAAATAATTTGTGTGACTGTTCACTAAGAAAATCTACATTTAAATCTCCCGTTATCACAACGTTTGACGAGTAATTCGTTGCGTTTTCCACAGACTGTTGAAGCTTATCCCAGAATGGATAGTTCGCGTTAGGTTGGCGATATACAACACAAAGGAGCATTTTATATGCAGGAAAATCAATTTCCAACCAAATAGCTTCACTATCAAAATCTAAGTCTGTTCTGGGTTTGACAGTGAGATGCTTACTAAAATATACTATTACGCCTCCCCCCGAATTATTTCGATCTTTTCTAAACGGATCTTTGCAGTATCCCTCCAAAATAATTGTATCATTTGTTATATTTTGATCAAGGTGTGTTTCTGTTAAGCATATAATATCTGCTTCGTTACTAATGCTTTCTATGTAATTTAATTTATAACGTTCTTTTATAGGGCCTGGGTTTAGCTCAACATCATTACTAAGCAGTATCAGCATTACAATTATAAATGTTGACACTGGGTTCTTCAATAGGAGTTCCAGATAAATTGAATAGCAATAATTAACAAATCTTTGGAAACATATTCTGATTAACAACATTAATAATATATATAACACAGAATGATTATTTAATATTAAAAATATCTTTTTAGAAAACCCAGAATGTGCTTTGCAGTAAAAATGACCTATCGAAGCGCGGTATGACTGTATGCCATTAACCATTGTCAAAAATATCTAAACTACATATGAAAACACAAGATAGGTCACTTAACAAATGGTAAACAAATACACATAGCATCTCAACTTCAGTAAAAATATGAACAAATATATACAATACATAATTAAAAAGTAAGTAAGGTACAAACATGAAACAGATAGTCAACAAATAAATGGATTGTGACAATAGAAAAAGAACAGCTAATTCGAGCTGTATCATTGATATGGTAAGGCTTGTGTACAAATGTAACTAACATATAAATGTGGGAGGAAAGCTGTATCATTGATATGGTAAGGCTTGTGTACAAATGTAACTAACATATAAATGTGGCAGGAAAATATTGAATAATTGCAAGAAAAAGAGAAAAGATTTTTTTTTTCCATCAACTTATTCATATGCATGGCTAATTTTCAATTAAAAGCAGAACAAATGTGGTTATGGTGATTTGTTTATCAACATAGGTGATTGGGTGACATGGAAAACGGGGTTCGCAAAATAATTATGTAATTGGTAAAACACAATATTTTTTTTAAGGGAGCAATAATTTATATCTAAGACAACCGTCTTATAATTTTTTTTAACAAGTTCTTTATAAGAAAAATATTGATTAAGATTAGTATTTGGAATCGAGTGCTCCTTTTATATCAATGACAAGTAACACGTGTACAAAAGTAAATAAATAAAGCCACGTGTCGTCTGGAAAATGTTGTTCAGAGATCACCCTGGCTTTTGAAGATGATGGGCCTTTGGCCCATCATCATCAAAAGTAATGGGCCATTAGGCCGGGATATGGGGCCCCCCCGGCCCGAAAATGATTTTAAGCAATTCTAGAGGCAATAAATCTTGTAATTTAGAACCTTATTTCTAAAATCAGAATGAAAGAGTCTTAACATTCTCATCTCAACATGGCATATATACAACACAGGCATTTATACACAGTTTATGATGAACAATAAAGTCTGTACAATCATCTGTTAATTGTGAGAACTGGAAATTCATGGAGTTTAAAAAAAAATATTTTCATCAATTACATCTGAAAGTGCAGTCAATAAATCAACTGCAGTATTGTATGAGCTGTAGTCTGCTCTTTTGTTTACATTTAAAAATCCAAATTTGGTGTTCCCACCTCCTTCACAATTTTCATCATATTAGTGTATTTTGACAAAGCAATACCTTCTTGTGCAAGGAAATATACAGTTTTTAGTGCAACTGTTATAGCACTTTCTTCCTTGTTACAAACCCTATTGACAAGTTGAGAGATTGAATCTTTCTTTTGGTGCTATGATGGCTTTTTGGTGGTCAGCTCTAGTTGCATGCCTAGTGAATGTTGATGTTTTAAAATTATCACAACCAGCTGTCATAGTATTGTTTGCTCCAATGCTAATGCATTTACTGCAGTACATTTTGTTTTTATCTTTGTCGTATGTTAACTACGTGTATAAACTGGCCGAACGGAACTGAAACTTTCCTTGTTCTTTGTTTTACTGGCTTCGTGTGATACGTCATCATCGACCTCAATAGGTTCATCTGTGGTTGTACCTGTGTCCGTTTCATCTTCTGACAAAAGATTTTCCTTCTATGACGTCGTGAAAAATGATATTTTCGGTTGATTTTTTTTCTTCAAATCTTGCCTTTTTGGGTAACCCGAATAATCCAGTCGTTATATTACGCTCCCGCTGGTCGCTACATTAACGCCTGAATGTATTCATTGATAAAATCCGTCAAACCGGAAATAGTAAATCGCTATGACAAATTACGACAAAAAAATTGTTAGTTGCGCGTATCGTCATGACATATTTGTTAATTAAATCTTCGTGATCATCATGAATAAAACCTTGTATAACTTGTATGTAAAGACTACCACAGAAGACAAACAAAACCAAAGCTGTATGCAATACACATAGTCCTATCACATAGTACCTCGTGTGGAGATATTTACTATTTCTTTTATTATCTGATATTTATTTATTTATTTTTTTACATTTTTCCTATTCCTATTGTTTTCTATTTGCTGCCCATTCCGCATGAAATAATAAAAAAAAAATTGAAATATCCCATATGCCAACGTAAAAATATGAACATGGAATGTGAAAATTAAATCCTTGTTTAAATGAATAATTACTATTTTTCAAATATTAATATTGATTTCAAAGTTGGAGAGTCAATAAAAGCTTGAATTGAATTCAATTTAATTTAAAATAAAGATAATTTTTTTTTAATTTTATGATGATTGCTGAAAATTGTTTATAATATTAGCTGTCAGGTGGTATATTACATGATGCATCCAATATACAGGAGGAGCCCCTACTGTGATACTATCTATTTTGAGAAGCCATTCAATGAAAATAACAATCTGACCATATTGTTACATAATAAGGATAAGAATTATTAGATAAGAAATTAAAATTTATAAAAGGCAAGTATGTTTTTATTGAAAATCAATTAACATGTTGAGTCACATTTCATTTATTTATCCTAATTTCGGTCAGTTATCAATTAAAAAGACAAAAATATATATATTTGTTTAAATATGGCTAATAAGTAATAACGATGTAATTGGTATTTCTTAATAAATTGTATTACAAATCATTTTAATTTATGAATTAATCAACTTTCTATTTACATATTTATTTTCAATAAAATTGCTTTATTATTTCATCCCAGTTTTCGTAATTTAACTTGTACATACCCATATTTATACAATCTTATGTTAACAGCAAGTTACATGTGTCGACCCTATATATATATATACTATTATTATCCACAATAAATTCAGGAAAAAGAGATGAAATAATAAAGAAATTTTTATTGAAAATAAGTACTCAGAAAGGGGTGTATTTGCTAACAATAATTAAAAAAAATCACTTTTTGTCCCGTGTACATGAAAGTGACAAAAACTTCAAAACTTCAAAAAATTATTACACGGTGTTGTATTTTTTATTATTTTTTTTAATTTGTGAATCTATGACAATTTAAATCATAAATATGTGAATCGCACCATCTTCGTCCATCATTGTTTTGAAATTTAGCTGCTAATGTACCGGATATGCCTATTGCGCATACTCATAAAAATACTACATTGCGATTGGTTCCTGTGACAGGGAACAGCTGACGCAATTTTATTATTGGCTGCCTTCAAGCCCTCAGAAGGCGGAGAGAATCGGAGACGGAAAGGGCTTGAATTATTCGGGTTACTTTTTGGGAGGCATTTTGTTGTCATTCGACAGTTTTCGTTATAATCGAGACCCGAGTATGAAAAACACAGAGAGTATCGGATGATTATTCGACTGGTTTACTTTTTCGCCTGATTACGTTCGCGGGATGAAACAAAAATTAAGAACCAGTCGAAACAAAATAAGTATGCAGATCCCGGTTACCGGAGCACGATATACAATTGTATGGGCCATACGTGACGGTAATGCGCTCTACTGGCGCACACATCATTTTTAATGGCCCATATCAAATTTTAGCCCGACTATGGCGCGATGGCGCTGCCCAAAGTGATATCTGCATTGTTGACACAATGTTTATAGCAATGACTATATTTTATTACTTGGATATACAAATGTAATACATGAAGTAGGTAAGTAAAATATACATATATCTAATTGATCAAGTAAACTATTTCAAGGAACAATGCAAGTAGATAAACTTGTATTCAGGTAAAAAAAAACTTTGAAAAATGTAAACAAGAATTTTTTTTTATTATTCATATGCATGTTTAATTTCCAATTAAAAGCAGAACAAATGTGGTTATGGTGATTTGTTTATCAATATTGGTGATTGGGTGACATGGAAAACGTGGTTTGCAAAATAATTATATACTTGGAAAACACAATATTTTTTTAAAATTTTCAATATGGAGCAATAAATTTTATTTAAGACAAAAAAATATTGATGATGATTAGTATTTGGAATCGAGTGCTTCTTTTATATCAATTACAAGTAACAGGTGTACAAAAGTAAATAAATAAAGCCACGTGTCGGCTATACAATATTGTTGACAAAATGTTTATTGCAATGAACAAATAGTTTATTACTTGGATATAATACATGAAGTAGGTAAGTAGGTAAGTAAGAATATATATATATACAGGTGAATCTCTTTATGTCAAACTCGGTTATCTCGAAATTTCGGTTTTCTCGAATTTTTTTTCAAGTCCCGAACAAAAGCTAGTGCTTTTCAACTGATTTTACTCCTTTTATCTCGAACTTCGATATGTCGAAATTTCGGTTGTCTCGAAGTAACTTTTCAGTCCCAAAGGTGAAAATCAATGCAAAACATGTTCGATAAATATATCTAATTTATCAAGTAAAGTATTTCAAGGAACAATTAAAGTAGATATACTGATATTCCGGTAAGTCAACAATGCAGATTCAAGGATAATACTGAGAAAGAATCATTACAAAATGGAAAGTTCGAATGTTTCTTATTTGAGTAACACAAAAGTCGATGTTTTAATAAGAATGTATGAGATCGTCAATATCCTGGACACACTTGATAAACTGTTTTCGACTGTTTGTCTCCTTTTTTTTCCAAAAATGCGGCCGTCGAAAGTCCAAAACGAATGAATCTTGTTTTCTCGCTTTTGAGCGTTGAGTTCTTTAACAATAAATTGACGAGTTTTTGTCAGGTCCTCTGTAATAAATATCTTCTCAGGGTTGTTTTTCAGATTTTTTTTAAAACATGTAGATTAAGTTTTTTTTTCCAGTTTTTAAATCGAAAAATGAGCTGACCTTTGTCCTTGCCTTTTTGATGTTTCCAATAATATGCGAACGATTGATATCATCAACAGAAAGTGGTGGTGTGATTTTCAGTTTTGTGTTGACAACATCCACAATTATTTGGTCGGTTTTTTGGAGGTCCCCTTGGGCCATTGGAACGTTGTGAAACCGGAGCGAATGTTATATTCCTAAATTCTGGTTGATGAAGTCACGGGTAAAATAATATAATTGTCCGGAATCGCTGGGGCGTTCGGGACACTTCCGATGTTTATTTCTGTCTCTTTTTTTTTGGTACGGGAAAGGAGCAGACATTGTAAATCTGGTAAAACTTCTAATCCAAAATTAATACAGTTATTCCCCAAGATTTGTGTTTATTTTTCTACCGGAGCTACATTAGATGGTGGAGAACCTAAAATTTTGTTGCTGATTGAGCGACGTGATGGATTGATCGCTATGATTAACATTTTATAATGACAATGGATGTCAATATCGGAGTTGCCAAAGAAAGCACAATAACTGCTTATTTCGAAACCACCCCCACTAATTGATTGAGTTGCTTATAGTATCACTACATGCAATATGATAACACTTGATTTTTGTTTTGAATGAAACTTGTTGATGTTTGCTCATTTCATGTTGTTTGCTTAAGCCAATGCAACCGGAGAGTTACTAGTCAATTTTATTTCCGCTAAATGTGTTGGTAATGATTGCATTGCCAACCATACTGTCTTGAAACGTTATGTATTTCATCAGGATTAAAATATATTACCGAGCTATACATACAAAAATGTTCATTTGTTTATTCTGCAATAGTGTGTTTCTTTCTTCTTGTTTGGATTGAAACGACCATATGTTCTTATTTTGACCACATTGCCTAAAATCGGTTTTCATGTGGATGTGAATCAGCTTTGTTTTTGGTAATGATTGCATTGCCAAACAATTCGCTATCATGACATATACCTATTACTTGTGTATTGAATGCCAACTGGCACTGGATATGTTTTGGTAATGATTGCATTGCCAAACATCATTTCTTAGCTTAGTATTGGAAGTGACATTACCACCTGTACTTCTGTACAGTTAAATGGGTTTTGTGTGAACGATATCCTTGCCCGGAATTTTAACTGTACAGAAGTGTTTGCAAAGCTGACGGGTTTCCACGCAATGCATGTATGCTAACAATGAAGTCTGATATGTGGGCCCTTCGGTGAACTACTTGGTTTTGTTAGTTTTCCTTTTTTTAAATTGTACAACTGCATAAACCTACCTCGAGGCGATGTTCAAGTATCCGTGCGTGTGACGTAGCAAACCACCCGTGGGTTTTGTTAGTTTTCCTTTTTTTAAATTGAAATATATAGCGTAAGTGTAAAATACATAAATACATCTTCGATTACAATAAAGTTTCTTAGATACACTCGAACATAATATAGTTTAAACGGACGCGGACGTCGAGGAATGATTTTATTTATTTATTTATTTATTTATTTATTTATTTATTTACTTTTTTTTCAGATTTCATTGAATGATATCGTTTCGTTTCGTTTCGTTTCGTTTCTCAGTTTACATAATCTGTTTCATTTCGTTTCTCAGTTTACAGATTTTGTTTCGTTTCGTCGTATTTCGTTTCGTTTCGTTGTGTTTCGTTTCGTTTCGCTGTGTTTCGTTTCTGTTCCGTTTCTCAATTTACAGGGATCCGAGCTTTCTCATGTCATTATCCTTCATGTGTGATTGAGTGAGTGAATGTGAATGGATCTGTGAATGTAAACGATAAATAACAGGGTAATACTATTTGAAATGTAAGAGTTTCGGGTCTCTGTTGGCTGCATCATGGAAACAATTTACACTTATATGAATCACGAAACTTTCAGGTCGATACTTCCGATGATATAGTTCATATCATTATATATGTCACAAAATGGAGTACAAGGTTCCATCATTGGACTGAGGATTCTACTATACTGATAACTGTTGTATTACATGTTCGGTCTCAAATTTTGTCACATTTTTTTTTCAATTGTAATGTTTGAATATGCTGCATTTGTAGTTTCTTAATCAGTTTTTCCCCTGTGCCTTCGCCAACCACTTCGAAATTGTCCCCAATTTCTTTCTTTGCCGGGAGGATCTTATATTCCTAAATTCTGGTTGATGAAGTCACGGGTAAAATAATTTAATTGTCCAGAATCGCTTGGGGCGTTCGGGACAGTTCCGATGTTTATTTCCCTCTCTCTTCTTTGGTGCGGGAAAGGAGCAGACATTGTAAATCTGGTAAAACTTGTAATCCAAAATTAATACAGTTATTCCCCAAGATTTGTGTTTATTTGTTCTACCGGAGCTACATTAGACGAAGTTCGGCGTCAGTATTGTTCTAGTTCTTCAATATTGACGTTTAGTTGTGACACTTCATTCATGAGCTTTAGGTTGTCGGCTTTGAGTTTTGTATTGTCAGCAATAAAGGTGGTGGTGTTATTTGGCACATTTCTAAATTTTTCATATCTGGCCTCGACGCTGGCTATGCTAGATTTGACGTGTTCTTTTAGTTTGTTATTTTCATTTTCGAGACATTTGATTTTATTTTGTTGTTCATTGATTAATTGACGGAGAGGAGTGACTGCCTCTTCTATGGCCTCTGATACGGTGGATCTGATCGCCGATTTTAATTCGCTAATTAGTTCAGCTTTAATTTCATTTAATAAGGGTGGAACAATATTTTTGATCAAGTCTGGTTTTAATAAAGTTTCTTGAACTAGTTTAGACATGTTCAATGACTCGTCCTGGGTTTTGAATGTGACTTGGTTAGATGACGGACCACTCGACTTGACAGACTGACGTGTTACTGATAATGATCTTTGACGACTTTGTGGTGGTTTCATTAGGACTGCAGAGGTTGATGACAACTGACGTTTACGGGAGGAACGTCTTCCCCTATTGTTTGATGTATTATCAATAGCGGTCTCCTGTGTTGAAAAACTAGTTGGAGGGGGGTCGTTCATTTTGTTTGTTTACATTGAGGTTCAGTGTCATTAAATATTGAAATATAGGGCTTTTGTGTTATGAAAATCACCACACCTTAGAATATTCCAATAGAATTATCAACAAACTTCACATTAGTTCTGTTCTTGAAGCATTTGCACCCAAAAAAATCACACTATTGTACAAAAATCCCGAGAGGTGAAAAAACTACGTCATGTGGTTGTTGCCATTACGCCATTATCCTATTATTATTACGCACGGATGGTCGTATATTGCTTACATAATACCAAATAACAAAGAATTTATTTCTTGGAGAAAAGGTTACGAAAATAAAAACAGATACGTCGCGATAATTCGTCCCCCTAGTATTACAAGGTCGTTAGTGGTACAAACGATCTTTTTAGATTTTTGCATATTTTGACTCGGCTTCAAAAGCTCTACAAGATGGTACACTGGGTTCCTGTAATATCCCTTTGGAAATAGCTAAATTTTTAAAAGTTCGTATCTACTACTTTTCTAAAGTAGAATTAAAAGGTCGTATCTGCATGACGAAATCAACCAAATTTCCCGACCAACTTCCATATTTGACACTGTAAGGTCGTAAGTGATGTCAGAATAGAAAAATCAAGAAAAATTATGTTGACTGCCTAACATAAATAAAAAACATCGTTTGGCCGCTGTCCAGTTAAAAAAAACCAGTCTAATGCCAATAGTAAAATTGTTTCAGAGAAAAAAAGTACAGGGTGAAAAAGTCAGGGTCACTACACATCGTGATGATCGGGATCAGCACCTAACCTAATTTAACTCGAGAATTCAAGAAAAAAAAATAGTTCCCGCGAAAAAAAAAGAAAATATTAAAATAAATAAATATAAATACTCAAGGATAAAATCAAATTCCTGTTGGACTACTTAAATTTGTGTTTATTATTTAAATATTATAGATAAGAGACCGACCATTTAACTTGCAAAGGGGGGGGGGGGGATTANGGGTTTTTTTTTGCGTTCAGAAATTATTTTTCGGACAACACGAGAGTTATAATAATTTTTTTAACCCCCCGCCCTGGAAGTTAAATGGTCCGTCTCTAAGTCTCTGTTATTTTGTTCTATTATTTTATCATAATGATCATTTCAAATTTCTTTAGTTTCATATGAAATGTATGTTATTAAGTATCATTAGTATGGATTGTTAACAATAAAATAATTTTTTTCCAGCACGAGAATCAGATTTAATTGAAATAATTTATGCATCTTATTTATATTAAGTCAACAAATAAAATCAGATTCCTGCTGGACTACTTAAATTTGTGTTTATTATTTAAATATAATAGATCCAGGTATTCCCCAAGTGACAGGACTGTGTCAAGTAAACCACATCAATAACACCAAACCAGTCATTGTCGCATCTGGTTGAGGAAAAGGGATATAGTATCCAGCAGATGAGTTGCAGGAAAAATTCATGCTATTAAGAAACGGCAAATTACCAGGTGAGCTAGGTGTATCCTTTTCTCCTAGACTCCAAACTGCACTTTCAATAGCGAAACAAAACCAAAATCCAGGTGCGTCTGTTTTGTTGACTCCAGACCACCAACATAAAGAAAGGGAAACTAAAGGCTGTTATGCTCTGTACCTATGGTAATCGTATTCGATGGCAACAACCACGGCATTTTTAATTAAAAATAAATAAATACATAACCAAACAAACCAACAAAATTTATTTTGTTTTTTATAGATTAAAAAAATAAAACCTGATAGAAATGATTGGAGCAGAAGAAATTTTTTTCGTTGTTTCGTTATTCTCGGTTACACAGATTGATGTTAATAACCTTGAACCTGAGGAAATCTGGTTAAAACTAGTGAACAATAATTTTGACATTGATTACTTGGAAGCCATTGATAGACTAGTATACTGTAACTTTGATATTCCTTTTGACAACTTTTGTTTATTATATATTGATTATTTTCAACAGTTAAAAAAAAGTATACACTAATAAAGTTCGTTCTTCTTTTAAGTAATAACATGGAAATTCATTGCAAATTTCAAAACACTACTAGTGTACTAGTATCAAGTGACCAAACATTTATCAAAATATGTGAAACGTTTGAAGCTTTAGGTCGATTTAGAGAAAATGCAATTGACTTATCTTTTTTCGATCAGGATGCCTTCCAACATTTAAGACAAAAAGTTCCTCATTATATTCCAATACCACTTAATAAAGATATTTTAATAAAAGTCACTGAAATTGCTTCATTTCTAAATATTTCTGAATCAAATTTATAAACTATTTTACCAAATGCTAAAATTTCTATAGAAAATGTTGAAGAATGCCTTCCATTTATTCACAGACTCTTAACCCGAGGTTATCCAAACATTGCAAAGGAATGTTCAATTCAATGCAGTTTATTCTAAAATAAAATTCTTTATGTTTTTAGAGGACTCAACTCTTAAAAGGGAGATAATTCAAACTGATCGTTAGAATACTAGATTTCTTATGCAATAGCTTGAATACATTAGTTAGCAATTTAAATTTTTAAATTAAGCACAAGAAATTTTACTTAGTAATATAAATACCTTATTTTGAATATCGGGTTTCAGAAAATAAATTTTAATTGGTTTATTTATTACATCAACCAATCAGGAGGCTGGATTACGCTCATTACAGCATTGTTTTAAGAAAGCTTTGGCCAAAGGTCACGTTTGTTGTGACTCTGATGAAATTTTTTGTTTACGCTTTGTTCAATGGTTTTTTAAAATATTTGATCATTTGGATATTTTATATATTATATTTGCGCCAATTGTGGATGGTTCTTTTAATCAGAACTTTATTCTGTGAGTACCTTTTATTCATTTCAACATAATTGTGGGATCACAAACATGGCGACCTAACTGTTATGTAATTTTCACGCTATCATAAGTCAAGCATCCGTGCTATATCTGAGCATGCGCATGCATTACGACAGTAATTTGTAAACAAACAATATGGAAACTCACAGGAAAAAGCGAGTAGTTTTATTGGGCCATAGTTTTATCCGTAGGCTTGGAACTTTTAAACAGCTCTGATTTTTATCGTAACTTAAGACTTGATTATTCTGAATACAAGTTAATGCTACGTGCAAAGGGTGGTTTAACAACGGAACGCTTGATCCATGAGCGGAGCGACTTGTTTTCCTTTGAAGACACAGACAAACCTGACATTGTTTATTTGCAAATAGGCGGCAATGACTTGTCAGATCACTTATTATCACCAACAAAAGTTGCAAATTCAATTTACTCTTTCGCATGTTATTTGAGATATGGATTGAACATTAAGATTGTGGTTATTGGACAGCTTTTATTACGAAATCCAAATAATGTTCACAAAGACTATAATTCAAATGTGATGACCGTGAATTCCACTCTCGAACTTCTATGTAAACAGGAATTTCTCAACATAATTTTCTGGAAACACCATGGGTCCCTAATCTGCGGAAAATGAAAAACCGGAAATATAATAAAAGGTATATTTTACCTTGTAACTTCTAAACGACATAACATATCTTAACAATTTAAACTGATTTGGAAAGATAATAAACAGATCTAATTCGTGATGTAAAAATATTTAAAAAAAAGGTCAATATGATGGCCGGAAATAATAAATCGTCAACTTCGGTACTGAAAATATTCAACTTTGAACTCTTGTCATAGGAATATGTTATTAACCGGGCAAAATCAATTGATGTATTTCTAAAGAGAATTATATAATAAATATTTTGATACCCATTGTATTATAGTTAGATATAGAGAAACTTGAAAAATCGTGGCCGGAAAGGAACTCGGAAGTGAAATTTTGAACAATATTTTTCGTCTTTGATCTCAAATTTCACAAATATTACATTTACCGGTCAAAAATAATTTATGTATTTCTAAAGACAATTATGTAGGGAATATTTTGATACCAAGTTTATAATAGTTAGGTATATAGAAATTGGAAAATCGTGGCCGGAGAGAACGTTGGTAGTTTAAAATGTGAGCTTCATTTTTCGTCTTTGATCTCAAATTCCACAAATATCACATTTACCGGTCAAAAATTAATTACATATTTCTCAAGAAAATTATATAAGGAATATTGTGATACCAATCTTATAATAATTAGTCATACAGAAATTTAAAAAATCGTGGCCGGAAAAAAACTTTTGTAGTGAAACTTTGAACAACATTTTTCGTGTTTAATCTCCAATTCCACAAAAATCACATTTATCGGTAAAAAATAATTTTTATATTTCTACATAAGTCTTTACACATATATTTCTGCAGAACGGTTTAACTAAATGGTCATCTTCTTACACAATTTGATTTCAAATGAGATGTTGAATGACGTCATGTCTAAACCAAGATTACTGGGACCCACGATTACTTAGTAATCCTCATCTTTATGCAAAACAAAAATTGTAATCAGCTGGAAAATTTCACTGATCAGTCAATTGTCACATTCTCTTCGAAGTGTGCATATCGTATAACATAGTCTTTGGTTTTAATTTCATCATCAACATACTGTAAACTTACCTGTATATTGGAAATCTCGAATGGTCGGTAGGAAAATATAGCACGATTAAACATTAAAGCCTACAAAGTGAGTATTTTACTATTTTATATGTTAATTTGAATGTAAAACTAAATCTTACATGTATAATTTTACATCAGTAATGCATAATTAATCAATAATAGACTGTTATAGAATATGTGTGAAATTTTCGACGCTACTACTTTTCAATATAGTCGTTTTGTGTAATGCTACTTCCTTTCATTAGAAACGCTACTATTTTCTAATAGATATGTTACTTACTTTTCAATATGGACTTACATAAGTATTGTTACGGACTTCAAAGAAGATGTGATTGTGGCATGCTATTTAGGCATAAGAAACTACAAGAACTTAACAAAACAAGAAAAATGTAAGATACTTAACACAAACAGAAAATCAAGGATTTTATTAGCACATGAAATATATAATTAATATAATGAACGAGTTTTTTGTATATGTTATTGAAATATAGTCTATTTACTAGTACATAATTTAGTAGGATGCTATCAATCTTTTTCATTTGAAGTTTGAAAAAGAATAAAATTTCAAGACTATTTGAAATATTTCTATTTGGAAGCGCAAGTTGAAACACCTTTTAAAATACAATTATAACAAATGAAATAGGAAATAATATTTGGATGATCTTCCATCAACAAAGTTATCATACATGGAAAGAATGAAGACGTGAGTAACGAGTGTACATGAATTTATTTGCATGTTTATAAAGTATTCCACTCTTTTCATATGAACACGTGGTACTCTTGGAGATCATCACACATTCTAATGCAATTATGTTCGAAACGCAAATATTATTGAACGACGGTTTATGGTGGGAACAAATTGCATCGACGAGAAACAGCCGCATACCAGACTTACGTAAATATACGATATTTTTTTTAAGTTGCTTTAAAATTGAGATAACCGTAATGTATTTAAGGATTTTCGGGGATAATATAAGATTTTACTGTCGCAAATAAACGTTTTCCGTCACCGCTGACGCGCCGACGAAAACACAATTTGCAACAGTAAAATATACGCTTTATACAACGTAAATCCTAAAATACAATACCGTTATCTCCTATAGATATAATGTTATAAAGAATAAAACAAAATTTAATGTTTTCAGTAATGCCGATGTATTGTGGAAGTTCTTTAACAAGACAATTGTTAGAAGTGCATATCGTTAGAAAAAAATACTACTTCATCATGTTGCGTTTTGTGTGTTTGTTCTTTTTGTTTGGAAATCAAGGAGTATCCGCCCCTTAGCTCAACATTTATTTCGACTTTTAGTACCTATCAAGGGATAATTCATTCTTTTGTAAATCCAAATGTTTTTATATAACCACCCTAACGAACATACAGTTATCTAAGTGGACTATGACGCTTAAGCTTTATTCCGTTTATGAATACAAAATTGCTTTGTAACTATAATGCAAACCTTTGTAGGAAATTACTGACTTGTGCACCAGAAAAGATGTAAATAGCAAGTACAATCGTAATTGATTTAATGAGTGTTTACATTTTAAAACTGTAGCACTTGTGTAATTGTCTATATTTTAAATAAGAAGCATTCATATTCAAAAGTCGTAGCGGCTATATTGAAAAGTAGTAGCCGCACAATTGAATTTCTCCTATTTATTGATTAATTCGTTCGAAATACCAATACAGAATGTAATTTCTAGGTTGTATGATTACAAGAGGACTGAAAATGTAACTTAAAGGACAAATGACACGATTTTTAAATTTTCACAAAACTTAGTGAAATACTTCCAAAATGCTGTAAAAATAATTTCTTTTTCACTTTTATGTGATTAACGATACGTACAAAGGGATATAACACCCTTTTTATCGCCCTTTCTGCTGACCTAGAAATTATG
>MJUT01065068.1:15240-26370 GCA_002080005.1 Gigantidas platifrons | reverse complement strand
TTTTTTTTTTAAATTCATTGACACAATTTTTTTCTATTCCACTTTAAAATCAAATTTTGTTGGATTTCACCAAAGCCAGTTAAAGGCTATATTGCCAAAAAAGGGTAGCCATTTTAAAAAAAAAATTGAAAAAATTATAACAATTTATGTCTTAGATATTCCAAAATATTCATTTATCATATTATACTCAGATAATTAAAAAAAATTATATGCCATTTTTTTTGGACTTCAGAGGGGGGTAACTCTTTCAGGGAATATTTTTAAAATAAGCCTGGAAACCTATTCTCAAATTTTGATATTTTGTTAGGTACATCCCAAAGAACAATATATATGAAATTCAAAACAATTCATTGACTAGTATTTTTTTGCCCATAGTGTTCTTCTCTACCTTAAACTAAGTTTGTGACCCATTTTTTATTTGTTTTTGCAGAAAAACATTGCAGCCTTATTCATAACACACACTCCAGTGGTGAGCTAAATCATACCAAGTATCATCAATTTTCTTCAAGGAAAACACAACATGCTGACAACTTGAACAGACAGACTGACATACAAACAAACATGGAGGGTTTTAACTAAGCTAAACTCTATCACAAACAGACAGTATGTTTATATTCATGGTATCAAAGGAAATGATTTGTCTGAATTCAAGATAATGCAGTTCAACTGTATGCTTAAATACAACAATGCCTCTAGTATAAATATATAGAACACCACTTACTATTAAAGTGAAATTTAAATTTTCTAATATAATTCTTTTCAAAATATTTATTCATGAAATAAAGTTCTATCCTTTTTTATTGTGACATATATCAGGCCACATTGTGTATAACATAACTTTTCTACTATGGTAAATACAGTTTGGATTTGAGAACAAGAAAACTTTTGTATCTGGCATATTATGAATGATAAATAGATATTTCTTTTGAAAATTCATGAAACCACCCGATTGTTGCATGACATTATGTTGGCTAATTGATTAATAAAAAACATGTTCAATAAAAATGTCTGCAAGTATTGTAAACTAGGGGGATTATCTAGCAATTAATTGTGTCCTCTGGTTCAAAGTGTCCGCCGGACACTTTTACATATGTTATAGTGTCCAGTAGACACTATTTCATATCGCAATCTCTAAAAAATTATGTGCTGGGGGACACTTTAACAAAGGAAACTATTATGTCTTACCTTAACCCTAACCCTAACCGTAACCCTAACCCTAACCCTATACTAGGACACAATTTCATAGCACCGGACACTATTTCATATCGCAATCTCTATAAAATATTGTCCGGGGGGACACTTTGAAATAGGACACTATTATGTCTTACAATTACGACATAAACAGACTCAAATCCTCAGGATTGATAACCGAAAAATGTTCCGATAAGGGGCGAGTTGTTGACAATATCTTATCATTGTAACTACTAGTTCTTAACTAATTGTCAGTAAAACGTTACTAGAAAAGAGACGTCATTTCATAACTAGCGAAAACGGTGCTTGCAAATGTGGTCAAATTCTTAACTAGAGGCTCACCTGGTTTTTAATTTGACATCTAAAGTTGATAGAAAATTGGAGTGTTACACATAATTTTGAAATTGGGCCACCCAAAGATCATTTCAACTCAAATTTTTAAGCAAAAGATTTTTATATAATTTTTATCTCATAATATTCCTAAACGGAATAAACTGGCTGAAAAAATATCACAGAAAAACCCAGAATATATGTTAAACTACTCAGTGCCATGTAGCTGCAGTTAAAATTTGAGTTCATTTTGATTTGTAATAACGCAGAAATTGACAACTAAAGACATTTCTATTTTTAATAACAGCAGCCATTTTGAATGGAGGGTGGGGCTGTCGGACACAATATTGAAAGGGGACCACTCAAGGACCATCCCAGCCAAATTTGCTTTAATTTGGTTCAGCGGTTTCAGAGGAGACGAATTAAATGTGATCTTCTATCAAAATATGTCTAATTTGTATAATCGGTATAAATCGGTTGAAAGAAAATTTTCACAGAAAAATCCAGAATATATGTTAATCTACTCATTGTCATGTAGCTGCAGTTAAAATTTGAGCTCATTTTGATTTATAATAAAGCAGCAATGGAAAATTCAAGAAATTTCTATTTTTAGTAGCAGCAGCCATCTTGAATGGAGGCCGCAGCTGTCGGACACAATTTTGGAAGAGACTTACCTAGGAACCTTCCCTGTCAGGTTTTGTTTAATTTGGTTCAGCGGTTCCAGAGGAAAAGATTTAAATGTGATCTTTTATCAAAATATGCCTAATTTGCATAATCGGTATAAATCGGCTGAAAGGAAAATTTCACAGAAAAACCCGGAATATATCTGTTTAACTACTTATTTCAATGTAGCTGCAGTGAACATTTGAGCTCATTTAGATTTATAATAAAGCAGCAATGGACAATTTAAGAAATTTCTATTTTAGTAACAGCAGCCATCTTGAATGGAGGGCGGATCTGTCGGATACAATTTTGAAAGGGACCTACCCAAGGACTATCCCAGCCACATTTGGTTTAATTTGGTTCAGCGGTTTCAGAGAAGAAGATTTAAATGTGATCTTTTATCAAAATATGCCTAATTTTCATAATCTGTATAAATCGGCTGAACGAAAAATTCCACAGAAAAACTCGGATTATATGTAAAACTACTCACTGCAATGTAGCTGCAGTTAAACTTTGAGCTCATTTTGATTTATAATAAAGCAGCAATGGACAATTGAGGAAATTTCTATTTTTAATAACAGCAGCCATCGTGAATGGAGGGCGGTACTGTCGGATATAATTGTGAAAGGAACCCATCCAAGAACCATCCCTGTCAGGTTTGATTTAATTTGGTTCAGCGGTTTGAGAGGAAAAGATTTAAATGTGATCTTTTATCAAAATATGCCAAATTTGCATAATCGGTATAAATCGGCTGAAAGAAAAATTTCACAGAAAAACCAGGAATATATGAATATATGTTAAGCTACTCCTTGCCATGTAGCTGCAGTTAAAATTTGAGCTCATTTTGACTTGTACTAAAGCAGCAATGGACAATGAAGAAATTTATATTTTTAGTAACAGCAGCCATCTTGAATGGAGATCGGAGCTATCGGATATAATTTCGAAAGAGACTTTTCTAGGGACCATCCCTGGTAGGTTTGGTTTAATTTGGTTCAGCGGTTTCAGAGGAGAATATTTAAATGTGATCTTTTATAAAAATATGCCTAATTTGCATAATCGGTATATATCGGCTGAGAGAAAAGTTTCACGGAAAAACCCGGAATATATGTTAAACCACTCTTTGCCATGTAGTTACAGTTAAAATTTGAGCTAATTTTGACTTAAAATAAAGTAGCAATGGACAATTGAAGAAATTTCTATTTTTAGTAACAGCAGCCATCTTGAATAGAGGGCGGATCTGTTGGACACAATTTTGAAAGGACCTACCCAAGGACCATCCCTGCCAGGTTTGGTTTAATTTGGTTCAGGGGTTTCAGAGGAGAAGATTAAAATGTGAAAGTTTACTACGTACGACGGATGGACGGACGGACAGACGACGGACGCCAATTTATGGCAAAAGCTCACATGACCTTTGACCAGCTGAGATAAAAAGGGATACAGATGTAAATGAACATGAGAGACTATTCAACTTTTCACTTAGACATAAAATAAAGTAAAGAAACAGTGCATTTATTGCTGTTCTACACATCACAGTACTTAGGGTTTTTAACAATGAACATAATCCATACTCTAAATGAATGTGAATCGCCCCCTAGCATGCTGATGAACGATACTCTACTTCTGTCCATAACACTACATCATTTTGATATTAAGTAATGCTCATATGATCTGCTTGAAATTTTATTTTTGGTTGTGTATCTCAATCTATACTCAGAATCTGGGTGTATTTCTTTGTTTTTTTTCTCTCGTTTGTCTTCTTGAAATTTGTTATCTATTCTAAGATATATTAGAATATATACTTTTCTCTTGGGAAGCACCCCCCCTCCCCCTTATTTTTCCTGCTTTTTGACTTTGACTAAATGTTTGTTGTTTTATCTTATACCTTATATCTCTCAGAATAACTGAACTGAAAGGGTCATTAGAATCTTTTACGGAAATTAAATTTGGCACGGTGTTCAAATAGATAAAATGAACAAGTTAATCTTTAAGAGATATTGTATGAAATCTTGACCTGAAATACTTTGTTTGTTTTAATCATTGCTTTATATAGCTTACATTTTTTTTCTCGGTTCCAAAAAAAAAAAATCCAATGATACAGGATGATATAGAAATCCGCTGACAGTTTTATTCAACTCAAATCTATTAAATATTACACTGATTTTCCTTCTGTATTATTGAATACGTGAAGCATGTAATATAAGTTGGAAGTTTAGGTAAAAGGTAAATAATTAATTGTTACATGTCATTATAACAAATATAATACAAAAATATATTTTACATGTTAACTAATGGGTGGGGGTGGAGGGTCTTTGTAATGGCCTTGGGAGTATAGTTGATAATTTAGTAGTTGTTTCAGCATAAAATTCTCCAACAGAGAGTTCCATTGAAATGTCAAAATAAAAAATGGGTCAAAGTTAATACATCCTGTATACTAAAAAAAAGTGGGAAAACAAATGCAGGGTCGAAATGCATCCTTTATCCTAAAAACAAACGTGGGGTCAAAATACATCCTGTATTCTAAAAAAAAAAGAAAAAAAAAAGGAAAAATGCAGGGTCGAAATGCATCCTTTATTCTAAAAACAAATGCGGATCAAAATATATCCTTTGTCCTCAAAGCAAGCGTTGGGTCAAAATACATCCTTTAACCTAAAAGCAAGCGCAGATCAAAATACATCGTTTAACCTAAATATATAAAAGTGCAGTTCTCAAAATGAAAATTTTAATATACTGGTCCAAACCAAGTTCTTGTATTTATTTTTATATAGTTCCAGATAAAAACAGAAAAAAAACTGGTCTGAACAAAGTGTTACTGGTCTTGGGCCGGTGGATTGGTGCTCATCGTCAGGACTGAAAGTGAGCGCAAGATGTCTAAGTTATTACACAGATATTAATTTATTTTCACTTTAAAATTTAAATAAAATGTTCCCTGTATTTAGATATCATATGTACATAGAGACTGGAACACTAGGGCTACCTTTCTTTGACTCCAAATATAATAACAAAACTTGATGACAAAACTTCAAAAATCGTGATTAACCAATAAAGGATAAAATTTAACCTCTGATATTCTTGTAACAAAACACAAATATATTTTTAATCTCAAAAGTATTTACAACATTCACAATCTTGATTAAATATATTCCTTAAGATATCTGAATACATTTTATGTACACATGGCACTTAATTTCAAAAAGCAAAATATTGTTTTTTTGTTTTTGGTGTGCTCTCGGCAATTTTGGAGACAATCCAATGAAAGTAGACATGCATGTAAGCTTAGCTATATACATTGCCACTGTAAACTACATGTATATTGTTTTTATATATCAATATCACTCACTTGATAATTGTTGGCCTTCCATCTGTACTCTTTCTGCTTCATTTTCTTCCCATCCTTCTGTAGGAGTCCAGGGGCTAGCAGGTGGGGATATCTCCGTCAGGTAGGAGAGAGAGCCTGAGTTTCGTCTCGCCATCTCTTATTGCTTGTTGTCAGTCTAACGTATTTCTAACTCAGTCTGTGAATGTAATCATATTTCTTATAGAACAATGTCAGCTAAATAGCTTTAACACAATTGCATTATTGGTGTATGAAGTTATTCATTTAAATAGTAAACTAGCAACCATGAAGACTGTCAAATTAGTTCCTATATAAAAAGTAAAATTCAAATATATAGTATATAAATTTACAGAAATCTTCGAAACTGTTTAATGAAATGCACCCATGCAAATTTGTTTTAAGTAAACTTAAATATCTAAGAAGCTGAACTCTATATTTGCTATATTTGGCTGATAAATACGAATTTTAACACATTAGCTTGTGTAGCTAATCCCCCAAGTTTTGTTTTGATTTGTACATGTAGATGTTCTACGAAAAAGGGGATAACTCAAATTTAATTTCAAATTTCTTAAAATAGTTGTTTCCAAATATATTATTTTCAGCCTCATCATAATGTTAATCAGTAACTCGACAACTGTAAATAATGTTAAATACAGTGGAACCTGTGCAATCCGACACCTGAGTTTTCCGACATCCTGTGACATCCGACAAAAATTTAAGGTCCGAAAGTATTTCAGTTAACTAAGAAAACCCTGAGTATTCCGACATCCTGTACAATCCGACACATTTCCATGGTCCCTTGGTGTGTCGGATTAGACAGGTTCCACTGTATAACTTTTTGGAATGTGCATGGTTTACCGGATCATAAGTTAGATGATGACTTTTTTAGTTCTTTATGTTGTAAATATGATATAGTAGGTCTCACTGAGACAATGAAATGAGATTCGCCAAGAAATCTCCAAGGTTACTCATCACCATTTGTTATAAGTTCAAAGAAACTTGAAAAACGTGGTCGAAACTCTGGAGGAATTCTTAGTTACGTAAAACCTCACATTAGGAAAGGGTTGACAAAGGTAAAACAAGCAAACTTCTCAATATGGCTCAAATTAGATAATAAAACACTGGGATTACAAAGAACATTTTATCTATGTTTTTGTTGTATAACACCATATCAGAAAAAGGAAACATCTGAACAGTCTTTCTCAAAGCTGGAAAATGAAATAGCATTCTTTAAATGTAAATGAGACATTCTTGTATGTGGAGATCTGAATGCTCGAACGGGTGGAATGAAGGACTTGTTGCCTTCAGACAATATTAGAGACACCTTTACTGATGGTCCGCTATCCCCAAATTATACACCTGATTCTCATTTACACAGAAATCAGTTAGATTCAAGATCTAATCCACATGGGAACTTATTGGTAGACATATGTAAAACCTATCAACTAAGAATATTAAATGGGAGATTTCTTGGAGATTCCTTAGGTTATTATACTTTTTTCAATTCAAATGGTAAAAGTATGATAGACTACATGTTGACTTCCACTGATCTATTTCACGATGTTGAATATTTTAATATACTACCTCCAAATGAATTATCCGATCATTGTCTACTTAGTACAGGAATAAAAAGCAATTGTTCCGATATAGAAATTGGCAATAATACAACAGTTCATACAATTTTACCAGGGACATTTATTTGGGATGATGAGAAGAGAGAGAGATTTACTATTTCTTTGGTAGATGATGAGCCCATTTAAGATATTTTGAAAGTAAACGAATTACTGGATGACCCTACAAATACATATATAAATGATTTAGTCAGTAAAATATGAAATATTTATAAAAATGCTGTTAAAAAGGTATTGGTTTTTAAGCGTTTCACTGAGAAACCAAGAAAGGGAAAATGGAAGAAAACCAAACCAAAGAAACATTGAATGACAAATGATTGTCTTCTTTTACGCAAAGAAGTGAAAAGTTTGTCGATTAAACTGCACAGAGAACCAAATAATTGTGCTCTGCGACAGACGTTCTCATCTTGCAGAAAAGAATACAACAGAATGAGAAAAAAAACTTCAAAGAGAGCAGCCCACAGGAGAAAAATATGACAACCCCAATCTCAATTGATGAGTGGGTTAACCATTGTAAATCATTATTGCAGATGAATGGTGAAACATTTGACAAATTTGCTGAAACAGAAACCCAATTTCATAACGAAACATCTCTCGATTTCCCCTTCACTTGCAAATAGGTTAAGACTTCCCTAAGTATTTCTTCCCTAAAATTAAACAAAAAGGAAGGGATAGAACTAATCCTAAATGAATTTATCAAGTATGGCTCCAGTATTCTACTAACGACATTAGTCAAACTTTTCAATAAAATACTAAAAGAAGGCATTATTCCGGAAAGCTGGAATCTTTCTCTTCTCTAATCTATACATAAATCAGGAGATCCAATGGAACCAAACAACTACAGGGGTATAAGTGTATGTAGCTGCTTAGGCAAACTATTTACTATACTTTAACAAAAAAGACTTGACGTCTTCTTAGAAAGTAATAATCTACTGAGCCCAAATCAAGCTGGCTTTAGAAAAGGTAAGAAAACTACAGATAATGTTTATATACTAAAGTCAGTTATAAACAAATATATTTGTAAACCTAACGGAAAAGTTTTTACATGTTTTGTAGACTTCAAGAAGGTTTTCGATGGTGTTTGTAAACAAGCACTCTTGTACAAAATACTCAAATTGGGGATGGGTGGAAACTTTTATAATATCATCAAAACCATGTACTCCCATACAAAATATTCCTGCAAAAACTAATTTCTATAGTGAACCATTCCTTGCTAATGCAGGTGTTAAACAAGGGGATAATTTAAACCTACACTTTTCAACATCTCTATTGATGACATCAAATATTATTTTGATGAAAAACTAACAGACCCTGTCTTTCTTAATGATGTCACCTTATTATTGTCAGTATTAATCATTTACTTTATGCAGATGACTTAGTTATTATGTCGCAATCCCCTGAAAGTCTTCAGCACTGTCTGGACGCATTATTAAAGTTTTGCAATGAATGGAAGCTTGACTTGAACACAAGAAAAGCAAAAACAGTAATTTTTTGTAGGAAGAACATTGTACATGAAACATTTGTTTTTACTATGGCCATAGCATTATAGAACTGGTTACTGAATACAAATACCTTGGAATATTATTTAAAAATACACGAATTTTGAAATGTGCTAGTGAAAACTTAGAGGACAGAGCCCGTAAGGCTTATTATTAATTAAAATCCAAAATACCCAAGTCAAATAAATTTTCAGTAAAGACTTTGCTAAAACTTTACAGATAAATGATTTATCCTTACATATGGATCAGAAGGTTGTCTAGCTGACTATAATTTAAATTTGGACAAACTAGGTATACTCCCTTTTGAGAAAACACCAAAAACAATCTTGCTATGTACACCGAACTAGGTTCATATCATGTATGCTTTATGTCTTTATTATTAATGTTTAGATATTACCGCAGACTCCTTAAAATTGTGTCAGAAAATAAAGAAGTGAATTCTCATCTGAGATCAGCATTTATCGAGGACAAATCACTTCAGAAATCATGGAATAAGACAATGTTAAATATCAAACAAAAAATGAATATTTCTTCACTAGATATTTCAAACACTGAATTTTCAATCCAAGTTTGACACTTTTTTTTAAAACAAACTGATTAACCAAATAGAAAATATCAAGAAAACTAATACTGGCAAACTTTTAATATGTTTACCAAATTTCAATTGCATATTGAAAATGGCAGACATCTCGAAAATTTTGAAAATTTGAGAATTGCTCCACTAATTCAACTTTTCCATAAGATTCTATAGTAACCCCCACCCCCTTTGAACCCCTCAAAATATTACTTTGACCCCCGTTACCACAAAGCTGAAAACGTTAGGACCAACTAGAAACATATATCTATAACTCCACCAAGTGTCATGAAATTCTGTCCAGTAATTTCTGAGATCTGTCGTGGACAAGTTCATGTGCCACGTTAAAAAAGGAGAATTTAATAATAATAATAACTAGAATTGCCATTGCAAAGCACTAGCGGACGTTACCCCACCCCATTATTTTGGTACCTGGGTTTCCATGGTAACGGTAGCAATCTTTAATTTTTTTCAACCCGTCCAAAGCTTCCACAAACTAACTGCAGCCATTTTCAAACTCAGTACAATGTGTATCTCTATTTGCAAATCTGCATGTGACAAGAAAAATTACTGTAAAGTTTCTTGAAATTTGGAATAAATTTAACAATTTTTGCACATTGGTTACCATGGCAATGCCCGCCATTTTGAATTTTATCAACACGCCAAAAGCTTCCACACACTACGCGAATATTCCTACGATGTTTCGTGAAGCTTGATGAAAGGAATCAGATTTTTTTTTAATCCCTCCTTTTTTATTTCCATGGCAACTGCGGCAAAGTTTGTCCAACCAATTCCGATTTTTTGGCTTATCTCGTTCCACTAGAGATGTGACAGCAAACATTACTGCAAAACTTTGTGAAGTTTAGAATGAATTTAACATTTTTTGAACCTTGGTTACCATGGCAACGGCAGCTATTTTGATCTTGTTCAACCCTCAAAAGATGCCAAACACTACGGTGGATATTCCGACAAAGTTTCATGAAGTTTGATGAAAGGAATCCAATTTTTTTTCAAATCCCCCCTTTTTTTGTTTCCATGGCAACTGCGGCAAAGTTTATCCAACCGATTCCGATTTTTTTTGCTTATCTTGTTCCACTAGATGTGGCTAATTTAATCAACACGCCAAAACCTTCTACACACTACGGTGAATATTCCTACGATATTTCATGAATTTTGATGAAAGAAATCAAAACAATTTTAAAATCCCCCTTTTTTATTTCCATGCCAACTGCGGCAAAGTGTGTCCTACCGATTCCGATTTTTGTGGCTTATCTCGTTCCACTAGATGTGGATGTGAAAAATTTGTGAAGTTTGGAGTGATTTTAACAATTTTTGCACCTTGGCTACCATGTCAACGGTCGCCATTTTGAATTTGTTCAACCTCTCAAAAGCTGCCACACACTACGGTGGATATTCCTACAAAGTTTCATGAAGTTTGATGAAAGGAATCCAAAAATTTCTTAAATCCCCCTTTGTTGTTTCCATGGCAACAGCGGCAACAGCGGCAAATTTTGTCCAACCTATTCCGAGTTTTTTGGCTTATCTCGTTCCACTAGATGTGGATGTTGTTCCTATCAATTTCTGTTTGGCGAGTAACCTGCTATGATCATTTTTGTCTTTTTCAATTTTTTAGCATTTTGGCCGTTTCCATGGCAACGGCAGCCATTTTTAACAAATCAACCCCTAACAGCACAACTTCACATGCCATATGATATTCCTACAAGGTTTGATTAAGGCATCTCCGAGAAATCGAGCGGACAAAAATGTGTGGAAGAATAATAATAATAGCGAGCATCGCAAGATGGGAGCTAAACAGCAACATGTGTGTAAGGAGATGAATCATTCTAATATGACGTCCTTCAAACGCTTTGAGTCAAAACCCGTGGTAAAATTAATATATACCTACAC
>MJUT01065068.1:3112-15144 GCA_002080005.1 Gigantidas platifrons | reverse complement strand
ATACCAACTGGAAGTGGTTTTTAAGTTTCAGCATAGAATGGACAATCGGAGAGAATGACCGGAAATAGCCTATTAATTAGAATAAAAAATAAGTATCCAGTTTAAAAATAACAAACAAAAAATAGGAATTCGTACAGCTTCTTTACATGAAACGATTAATTTATTTAAAAAATATGACAATCGCTATAGTTTACGTCACACAAGTATTGTTACGTCACGTCATTCATTTCATGATCGCTGTCACTGACACTGTTTAGAGTAAACAATCATTGCCCTGCGTTTCTCAAGTTGGTGGCGATTTACAGTTGGTTTCCGAATAATTGTCTATGTATTGAACGGTGCAGTTCCCAACAATGTGAAAAGAATGTCTTTATATTTAAAATTAGTAAGAAAAATCTCGAGTACGTTGATATTTTCCTAACGGAGATTCCGCAATGTTTACAAAGACGTCACTGGGGTTTCCCCACATTCCTAACCTATGACGTCACGAAAGTTAGTTCCGACTAAACTACATCTTGTATATATATGGGTCATTTTCAAAAAATGTCTCCTTTTGAAATTGCAAGGTTGAAAAAAACCAATTTGCTTAAAACATCATATTTATTAAACGAACAAAACAAATGATATTTCTTGAACAACATATTAAAATATGCAATCTTAATGGCATTATATGAAAATATTATTGACAAATTTTCGGCAGATGGTACATTATTTTGTCTATCCTGTTAAGAAAACTTTTTGACTATTAAGAGACAAAATGTGTCAAATATGTAACTTATTTATCAAAGATATGTTAGTGGTCTTTCAGAAAACAATTTAAAAATATTTTATTTCTTTGCAGTAACAACATAAAAATGTACTTAATATTGCGTCCTGAAAAAAACAGCTCAACTTAGATTTTTGATTGCTGTAAAAACGACTACAGGCAATACAAATTCAATTGAAGCACTTCATAACATTCAGTTTATATTTATCTTTTGAATCAATCTAATATGAAGTGCCTTTGTTACATATAAGTTTAGTAAAGCGATATTGTTTATGGTAACAGGAACGTCGGACATTTATATATCCTGTTACCAAATCAGTCTATCCTGTTACTTTTCATGGTAACAGGATAGACAGTAACAGGATAGACAAATTTATATGTTTATTGATGCTGTAGTGAAATAACTGCTCCCCGTAAATCGGTGTTTTCATTTTTGGTGAAGTATGAAATGTTTCACACCTTGTAATTAAAGTACATATCATAACACACTTTCAACTATTTGATTACATTCGCAGATACATAATTGTCTATCCTGTTACCAAATCAGTCTATCCTATTACTTTATTCACGAAGATAAAAGGATAGACAGTAACAGGATAGACACATTTATATGTTTATTGATGCTGTAATGAAATAGCTGCTCCCTGTAAATCGGTGTTTGCTTTTTTGGTTTAGTGTTCTTTGTTTCCAAACAGTTAGGGGCCTTGTTAAGGATGTAATTTCGTGTTTAGGTATAAATTTGTTGGTAACATGATAGACATTTTACAAGAGAACTCTCTTATTTTTATTCACTTTTCTAGTTATAATTTTGTTCCCGTGTCTTCTAACGTTCTAACGTTCTGTTAGCCATTTTGAAGACGATGTGTACTTTTGGCGTCATCATAGAAGAGGTCCGTATTCGCAGGGAGACATCATTGTTGTGTGGATCTTGTATTGGTAACAGGATAGACATGCATTTCGTGGACGCCAGCATAATTTTGTTTTTTATAAATGTTCCAGACCATACGCGTATTTGGACCGTACGCGTACGGTCCGGACCGTATGCGTATTTTTTCAAAATACCTATACGATCGGACCGTACGCGTACGGTCTTCCTAGTTTTAAGAGATTATAGAGGCTTCAAAAATATTTTACAGATCAACGTTATTCGAATCTAAAATATATTAAAAAAAAGTTAATTATCGCAGTTGTACAATTTAGACATAAGTATAATTTAATCTATTACAAACTTACATGTCTTGAATTTAGCATGTTCGTAATAAGTGAATTCTGCTCACTCGCAGTTAACAAAATAGTTTGAAATTGAATAAAGTTTTTAAAGTAATCGCCAGTAAACAGAATGTGGGAAGAAACATTTGACCCATATTTAGGTCGAATACATGTTTGACACAGACGGAGACTTACAGACTGGAACTGAGACCGACTCACAGACAGAAACCGAAACTAACTCGCAGACAGAAATCGAGACGGATTCACATACCGATGAACATACAGGTTCACAGACACGAACTGTAACTGATGCACAAATATATTGAGCCTGGCAGTTCCCGCGGGGATTCGATGGTCGACTTGGCTGCTCACAGACTAACGTGTTTTCCGTTATGGCTGACGTACATGTACAACCGACCCGAAAACGAAGACGAACTGAAACGACCTAAATATATACTGAGACTTACGATGTTACAGATTACAGACATATACAGGATGAACTCATGGCAGTTGATGACTTTATGGTACTGAACGACATTATAGTTGACCCTACTGACGACAGAAACTGTACCGTGAAAACAGACGACGGACAAATTATAACTCACGACAGGATAAGACAGATGTTGGACAGAAATTATAAAAACAAATCTGTTGAAAATACGATGAGAAAATATAAGAAAGTGTCAAAGTCCTATGCAAAAATTGAAAAAGGTAGTTTTGTAACCGCAAGAATACCTATTGTTGATGGGGCATCTGGTGATCTACCACGATTATTGTTTAGGGTTGATGATATTATTGGTAAAGATGCAAGTTTTTACAAATTATCATGTGAATTTGATGTGTTAAATTCATGTTATGATACAAAATGTATGGGTGATATAGAACTTTTGACACGTAAGGTTGAAACTTCGCATTGGAAAAAAGAAGAAATTTCTCTGCATGCTGCTGCAAAACAAGCAAGTTTTTCTCTTGCAAGCAAAAGATGTAAATACAAGGGAACATGCATGAACAAAACATGTAAGTGTAGAAAGTCCGGCGTTCCATGTAGCAGCAAGTGTCACTCTGGGCGTGCATGCGAAAATGTGATTCAGGTAGACAATTAAAATTGCATTATAGTTCAAAAACTGTTTACTTTTCATGAGGTGATGGTGTTTTGCTTAAAGTAATAATAATTATGATAAATGTAATTTGTAAAACTCAATAAAAGTTTATGATATAATGTTAATATTGAAAAAACCCATATGGTCTAAATACCCGTATGGTCCAGCTCGTACTAGACCGTATGAGTATACTCATACGGTCGGACCGTACGCGTATGGTCGGACCGTACGAGTATACTCTTACGGTCCGGACCGTACGCGTACGGTCCAAATACGCGTATGGTCTGGAACATATACATTGTTCATGACTATTCATTATTGGGCTCCATTGCGGATTTTGTAATAAAAATAGGAACATTTCGGAATGTTCCCGGATTTGGCCATCTCCAAACGTCAGCGACGTCGGGTAGAAATATGGCCGTAGAGTTAGATAGCGGGCATCCGCTCCTTCCAAAAACTGGATGGGAAGATGAAGATTTAACTCTGATTTTAAGAGAAAAAAAATGGAAACATCATAAGAAAGCTTACTTTTTGCAGATACAAGTGCTTTCAAAGATATGTGAAGTGGGACAAAAACACGAAAACAAACAAAATTATGCTTTTAAAAAATCGAAAACTTCCTTTTCAACCAGCATATAAATTTTCCCTTTGGTAGAATAAAAAGGCTGTCCCTTTTAATGGAAAATATGCTTAAATAGGCCTTTATGGTATATAGACATCGTCTGCTAAAAGTTGTATCAAGTACACCTTATATACGACAAAGTCGTCGAACACAGTACCATAGCCATGATTGGACAATCGCTGCTTCGTGAACCCTGCAGATTTACACCGACAGTGCGAATCCCATCGGAACAATTCTGTCTCCTTTTNTTTTTTTTTTTTTTTTTTGCAACATAATGTATGATTGTTGGTTTAAGTGATAAAAATGTAGGTTATGTATATATTAAGTTAATTATTTTTTTTTTTACATATAAGAAATGTGAGTGTACAATAGATATATTTCAAAAGCCGTACAACAAATACTTCCTTACATATATACAATTTGTAGAGACATAACACGATTTTACATGCAAGCGGTTAATTTATATTTTTTTTTATCAATATTAACTATTCTGTCGTGTTTTTTTTCGAACATCACATAAACTGTCATTCATAAAATAAAGCAATTTAGCACATGTCGTTTTTATCGGAAGCAAATCATCATCTGGAGCTTATTTTTATATACATGTAGTTGTTCTTGGTAGTTATTTTCTTAAATCCTGTAGTTGAGAAATAAAATCGTCTGCTATGTCAGTTTGTTTATTCGCATGATACATCATCAACACTATAAGTAAATAAGTAGTGCGGGGGTAAAATAATCATGATCTCATGGCACTGTTAAGCTTAGCTAAATAGTATTTTTGGTTGTAATATATATATTTTATTTAGAATCTACCCCTTTACAACGGGGGCACCAATCACCAGGGTAGTAGTGATGGTGCGTCTAAGCTTATCTATTTACATCATAAGATCTTAAAAAGTATGAATAAAAGATAAATATGTACATTAAATGTAAAAGTATAAAACAAATCTTACTTATGCTACACTGTCAAATATATACATACAAATGTAGTTAGTATAAAATAGAGCACATCAGACATAAAAACAAATCAATATGATTTAAAACTATTATGAAACTGTATATTCATTTATTGCAAAATAACGTATGTGTCGTGAGTACTTAGACGGAATAAGAAATCATGGTTAGCGAGAAGTGTCCAAAAATACATCTTTAATATGACAAATAATTCTGGAATAACCTTCACCAAGTATGCTCAAAGTTTGAAAAGGCCAATAATTGGAGCAGTATATCAAAGGGTCGAATGTCAATATCGGCTAATGGGTGAGATGTACTTTAGTTTTAAAGACGTTGTCGTGGTCGTGATCGTATGGTAGTTGGGATAATAACTACATATATATGCAATCAGTGCCTATCATCACTAACGTTGTGTGTTCGAATCCCGTTCAGGCGCGGTGTACTCGAAACAACATTATGTGATAATGTTTGTCATTGACTTGCGGCAGGTTGGTGGTTTTCTCTCGGTACTCTGGTTTCCTCCATCTATAAAACTGACCGCCACGATATAACTGAAATACTGCTGAAAGTGGCGTTAAACACCATAACCCTAAACCCTTAGTTTTAATCAAATACAATAATTATGGACTTTAAATTTCAATCATAAATATAACTAAAACATACCAGTGCAGAAATAATGACAATTGCTTCTAAGTAATATGGGACGAAGTCCCAACTATGGTAGAAATAGCAATTTTTTCTATATACTAATGACTACATTTTCATGCACCGGAAATGACATACCGGAAGCAATACATGTACAGCTTCAGTGGGTTTCTGCAAAAAATTCGATGCAGTAAAAAATTGCTCTTGTAGGGGCACGAGTATCAAAGTACTAAAAACGACATATTGTATAAATAAAATCAAGAACGGGTACAAGGATGTAGAAAAAAAAATCAAGTTGCAGCTCTCGTGAGAAGTGGAACCTGTTCAAAATATCGCGAGATAGAGCGTGAAGTAGTCCTTGAAACCATAAACAAAGATGACCCACAATGTTTATAATTTTTATGATGTATAAAACTAATGACGGCTTTTCTCGTGAATAAAGCATCGCACATGGACAACAAAATGTGCAAACTAAAGCTATAGTACAATAAAGTTGATTTACTACCTCCGGTTATGAACCATGTTCGGTAGCGGATACGAAAACTGTCCGGAGTTTGGTCCCCGATATATTGTTTAAAAAAATTATTGGACTTCGTCCCAAGTTAGGTAACACTAATTATCATATTATGGGACGAAGTCCCCAACTATGGTAGAAATAACCTTTTTTTTTCTATATACTAATGACTAAATTTTCATGGACCGGAAATGACATACCGGAAGTCAATACATGGTTAAATCTGTGCAGAAAATCGGATGCGGATGTTTCGTAACCTGGTCGTTTCGTACCTACATCGGGACTTAAAAAACGACAGAAGAATCTGGAACCACCCTCGGTCTACTTTGAAAAAATATTATAGGTCCATATATCCGAGTTAATATTGTTTAAAACAAAATATTGGACTTCGTCCCAAGTTAGGTAACACCTATTATCATATTAAATTGGTGTAGCAACAGTATTATAAAATATAAAGCTTTTGTGTATGAGGCTTACTGGGATAAAGACGAGGTTCACCGAACTTTCCTAAAGTATTGCGCCGAATACACATAAACTTTATATTTTAAGATATTGCATTGATATTGTGTTAATCCTGCAGAAAAATCACATTAATCCATCGATGTTTATATTTTGAATTAAATTATAAAAATATACAATGATCCTTTGATTGCCCCTTTTGATATTTTATATCAACAGGAAGTGAAATGGATTCCAAATCTCAACAGGTAACTTGTGACAGGGGTACAAGAAAAAAACTATTATTTCTGTCAGTGACAAACAAATATGCGTACAATGTAATTTGACTTCTCAAATAGAACATGTGCATGATAAATTAAATAAAAATCTGCTTTATTCGAAAAAAAATAATAATATCGGGTTTCACGTGCATGCTATATTATATATTAAATACAGTCGTAATATGGATTAGGCACAGCCTACAGGCGAGCATCGCATCTACGCATAGACATGTACATGTATTTTACCAGTCTATGATTATGAGTCCACATTCTCTTGAAGTTCCGAAAATAAAAAATAAATTAGAAAAACATTTTTTTCTTATTTGTTTTTTAGTTTTTGAAAATGATTTGATTTATTTGATTTTTGGTGTTTAACGTCACTTTCAACAATATTTCAGCTATATCATGGCAACCAGTTTTAGTGATGGAGGAAGCCGGAGTTCCCGGAGAGAACCACCGACCATGGGCAAGCAACTGGTAAACTTTATCACTTGCGGTTGCGAGTCGAATGCACCCTTTTTTGTAATTTACAAAGCCGGGCGCGAACCCACGTCGTATTGGTGATAGGCTTGTATGAGTTGTTACTCCTAGCGACCTAAATCATTGAGCCACCCGGGCCCCTTAGTTTTTGAAACTTAGTGACTGTGATGAGTCAAACGCCTATCATTTAAACAAAAGTATCCTTTTCATCCGGGAGTCGTGCACAGGGGCTTGTTACAATTTTGTTTATCCCTTGACTAGTCTAAAAAAATACATTTTTGTACACATGAGACACACGAGAGTAGTCGAGGGATAAAATCATAACAAACACCTGTGGGTCGTGTTGCTCGTATATGTTTATGCACATGTTTTGTAAAATAAATGATGAAAGTTCATAATGTTAAATTTTGACATGATTATTTGTAAAAATGTGGTTCAAAGTCCACCGAAATGTCAATGATATAAGAAAACAAATAATAGCTTTCATAAAGAAATATATAATCATCCTTTTCACGCACAAATCAATTCATAACTCAGAAAAGGCATAAAATATCGATTGTCTTACCCCCGCTGATCCACTTCTCTTGTTGTAAGCAAACAATTTTGATCGGACCAATCGGCAGTTGATGTATAAGATCCAGCATCGACTCGTGGACATCGACCTAGACTTATACCTCAGACCTGGTGACAGCAGAACCAGAGGTCAACAAAGGTTCTTCAAGGAGAGGTCCAATTATGACACTCTCAGAAACTCCTTCCAAAGAACAGCACAAAAATGGAACCACCTACCAGACACTACAGTTGGGACCAGCTCCATAGAGGAGTTCAGGGCTAACCCCCAACAATAGGTTAGCCACGCCAACCAGTGTAAATAGTTTTAAGGGTTGGCAACTGAATCAATATTGTTTTAAAAAAAATCATCTTTATACTCCTACAATTGCTTGACATTTTTTTTCTTTGTTTTGAAACTATGAGCGACATGATCAACGAAATCGTGTGACGACAGCTTTAGGGGCGAAACAAGAAGGTCTAGCGATTGTCCATTTTTTAAATAAATTAATCGTTTCATGTACGGTTTCCTTTCTATTTTTTTTTGGGGGTGGATTATTTTTAAACTGGATAGTTATTTTTTATTCAAATTAAAAGGCTGTTTCCTGTACTTCACTCTGTAATGATTATCTATCAAACATTAAGTATGTATTCTATAGAAATACATCTATTTTGCTAATAGATACAACCTATGTGATAGAAAATGGCCTATATATATACAAGCTGTACTTTTAGTCGGAACTAACTTTCGTGACGTCATAGGTTAGGAATGTGGGGAAACCCCAGTGACGTCTTTATAAACATTGCGGAATTTCCGTCAGGAAAATCTCAACGTACTCGAGATTTATCTTACTAATTTTAAATATAAAGAAATGCTTTTCACATTGCTGGGAACTGCACCATTCAATACATAGACAATTATTCAGCAACCAACTGTAAATCGCCACCAACTTGAGAAACGCAGGGCAATGATTGTTTACTCTAAACCAGTGGCAGTGACAGCGACCATGAAATGAATGACGTGACGTAACAATACTTGTGTGACGTAACAATACTTGTGTGACGTAAACTATTGCAATTGTCATTTTTTTAAATAAATTAATCGTTTCATGTAAAGAAGCTGTACGGATTCCTATTTTTTGTTTGTTATTTTTAAACTGGATACTTATTTTTTATTCTAATTAATAGGCTATTTCCGGACATTCTCTCCGATTGTCAATTCTATGCTGAAACTTAAAAACCATTTCCGATTGGTATTGTTAGTATATTTATTCATCTCCTTACACGCATGTTGCTGTTTAGCTCGCATCTTGCGATGCTCGCTATCAAGCTGGGAAAATCATTTAAAATGTGTTGTGCGAACCTAATATGATAAATACGTTTTTATTGAATGACATGCAGTTTTTGTCATATCCATTTAATGGCGATGTTTAGCAATTTTCAAATCCAAATAAATTTTATTTAGATGAAGGCTCTGGAAGATAAAATACAAGAACTAGAGGGAAGGTTAGACAAAAAGAAGGCAGAGGATGAAATATTCGACTTCGAGAGGGCCAAGAGAGATGTAAAAGAGGAGACAGCCTAAGCCAAGGTTGATATTGACTCTTTACATGAAAAATAAATTTTGCTAGACAGTTTGGCAAGAAAACAGAACCATGGTTTAAAGGACAAAATATCCTTAATATTAAGTAGATTTCACATTCATAAAAACAAGCCAAGCTTTGCAGCGGCCTTAGTGCTAAAACTGGTGTGTAATAAAGAAGAGGAAGCTGTGCTCGATAAGAAACAGAAATTATTAAAAAACGTTCGGTTTTCATGACAAACAAGAGAATCAACATATGTATAACAATGTTCCTGCAATGGGTTATGGTATGATTGGAACCCAAATGCATAATGCACCTTATATGCCTCGTTTTACAAACCCAGGTCGTAGGTTCAGGCCTCGCTTCCAGGCTTCTCAAGCTCCTATGTTGTGTTTTAGATGTAACAAGCCAGGGCATTTAGTTCGTGATTGTCCTTTAAACCACAACCCCCCTCCACCTCTGCTTAAGTTTCATTACATTTCTGGTTAGCGTTTGATACACCATCCTGACTTACTACTTGTGCTCATTAAAACCTATGTCTTATTTCAGGGTGATTTCCGTTTAAAACAGTGGGAATTGGAAATTAAGTTTAACATCGATCCATTATCAGTAAAACGAAGAGAAACAAGTTTTGTGAACATGGAAAACGGTATCATTGATCATAAAGAGGCGTTTATTTCGGCTGAGGAAGCTTTTTCAAAAGCTAAGGATGGTGTATCACCCAAAATAAAAGAGATGCCATTTTTGAATCCAAATGCTTTTGTAGCTGGACAAATCCATACTAGGCTAGATCAGTGGGAAAAAATTCTAGCTAGATCTCCTGCGTCGGAAGAAATACTTGCATGACTAGTAAATGGTGTGGATATTAACAAATACACCATTCATTTCAATGGGATTTTTTGGAACAACACATATGATGAAAGTTCCCCCCCCCCCAGTAGAATAATTCAAATAAGTGTAAAAGATTCTCTAATTTTGTAACCGAGACTATTATCGAAAGACTAAAAAAGGGTTCTATAGAATGTAAGGGAAAAATGGGAACCGTTCAGCCCCCACACATTGTAGCTCCTTTAACTGTAGAGCCTACAAAACCGAGGTTATGCATAAACTTGATGTACCCGAACAATTGGATAAAATATATACCATTCAGCCTCGACACACTTAAGAATGTCCCGTTCGGTCAGACAGAATGCATACTTCACAACTATTGACGACAAATCGGGGTTCGACAACGTCTTATTATCTGAAAATTCTGAAGATCTTGTTGGTTTCCAGAGGGGTGGATTTTATTTCACATTCCAAACTTTACCGTTTGGTTTTAAACTTTCAAGCTTCGTTTATCACACATTAAATTTACAAGCTACGTCTTATATCAGGAAGAACTTCCTAATTCCGGTACACCTTTATATCGACGACCGTCTTGTGGAAGAAGTCCGACAACCTGAATTGGAAGCCGATTTTAACAGTGCTCTGTTGGCAAACTATATCGTGTGTGAAGTCTTGACCAGATTAGGTTATTGCATAAATTTGGAAAAAACGCTGTTTACACCAACTCAGTCTGTGGTTTACCTTGGGTTTATTGTAGACTCTGTGAATAGATGTTTCAGATTAACCGAGTGGAAAAAACAGAAATGTATAGCATTGAGAGAGGAATGTTTATCAAAAAATTGCGTATCAGTATTAGACTTACAAAAATTGGCGGGTCGGTGCATTTCTTTCATGGTGGCCGTCCCGGCAGCAAAGGTTTACACTATACATATATATAGGGAAATGAACAATGCTATATCGGTTGGAATTCGTAATAATAGCAAAATAACAATTTCAGAAAATCTGAGGAATGAAATTCTGTCGTGGCGATTTTTGGACAATTGGACGGGTAAATTGGAATAGAAACAAGAAAAACACTTGGTAGTAAAAATATTTACTGACGCCTCAAATAATAAATGGGGAGGGTACTTAAATGAAAGTGACAAGAAAATTGAGATAGGTGACTTTTGGACAGACGAAATGTTATCATTTCCCATCATGGTTCAAGAAGCAAAAGCTTTACTATTCGTGTTAAAATCAATCAAAGACAGAATAAAAGGCAATCGCGTCGACGCGAACGTTGACAACCAAGCGTTAATCAGTGCGTGGAATAATGAAGGTTCAAAATCTACAGCGTTAAACCAGGTTCTAAAAGAAATATTTCAGCTTACCCTAGATTTAGACATGGTGTTACACTTGCATTATGTTCCATCAAAAATGAACTTGGCAGACGAGCCATCCAGGAAGTTATTAAAATCAGATGCAATGTTATCGGATATGGCCTGGTACACTATTCAAGAACATTTCGGGGGTGTAAAAGGACACACGATGGATATGATGGCGTTAGACTCAAACTGTATGACCGATGCGTTAAGCAGATCTCTCAAACATTTTACACCATATCCTACCCCGTTGACATCGGGAATCAACAAGATATAGATAAAAATGAAAATTGCTATGTATTTCCACCGTTTTCATTAACGTTACCCGTACTGGCTTTCATCAGAGAAAATACACTTAACTGTACAATTGTATTACGACCAGACAAGATAACACCCCCATGGATACCTTTATTTTTTGATTGGATTCAGGATGCCTTTATTTTGGGCCAAGACGGACAAAAAGGTGTTTTAAAATTCACATCTAAAAAGGGTTACGAACCCGACAAGTTTGGTTTATCAGGGAACTTGTGGGCTGTAAGAATGAGAAACAAGGAGTCACAGTCAGTCACTAACGGGAAACTGTTGTTCCTAAAAGAACCTTGGGTGACTAATAAAGTAAATCTTCTGTGTGTTGGCGATTCGATGATTGGATTTTTGCTATCTAAGGAAGTTTTTACAAACCCAATGATACACATTTTCTCT
>MJUT01065053.1:6326-32738 GCA_002080005.1 Gigantidas platifrons | reverse complement strand
GGGGGGGGGCGGCTTGGAAGATTGTTTTTATCGAAATATTTATTTTCGGTACATTCAGGATGAAATTATTTATTTTTTATATTGGCCAATTCAATTTATTTATTTTCATTTACGTGGTATTTTCGATCCTGGATTGGAGTAAATCTGAGGAATTAAAATATTTCAACATACTCCAGGTCAAAATATTTATTTTAAAAATCTTCCAAGATCCCCCCCCCCTCAAAATTAAATGGTCGTCCCCTAAACCAAAATGTTATTTGGTTGTATAGTCTATCAGTGCAAAGGGGGTGAATTGAGTATGAGGGGGGAACTTCAGTATATACTCAGAATTCCCCCCTGAAAATCATGGCGGAAAGATGAGTATATACTGATCTTTCCGGGGGAAAATGTGTTTGTAATACCGGAACCTTTTAACCGTAATGAAAGTGGGAGGCTTTGGCGCCGTAAAATCTGATTCAACCCACAATTTCTTTGGAAATGCCTGTACCAAGTAAGGGCCATTGCGTTTTCCAAGTTTTTCGGTTGTTGGCTGATTTTGTCTGCTTGTTTACATATGAGTTTTGCCTTTCCCTTAGGAAGGTTGCTCGGAGTTAGGTAAAATTGTTATTATCCTTACTTACGTCACGATCTCCAATGTTGGAGGTGAAGATATTTACAGATACAGCATAGAGGTTACTTAATCAATTGGAAATATTTTGCTTACTTTTCCTCCGTAAATTGTAATAGTCAGTATGTCGGCACTGATTTTCTGTATTAGAACTAAGAATTTCCGCACTAAGTCACATGTGGCCATAACCGGTCTTTGACTATTCTGCTTAGGCCGTAACCGGTCTTTAGCTATTCTGTGTAGGCCATAACCTCTCTTTGACTATTCTGTTTAGGCCATAACTGGTCTTTGACTATTCTGTTTAGATCATAAGCGGTCTTTGACTATTATGTTTAAGCCGTAACCGGTCTTTGATTATTCTGTTTATGCCATAACTGGTCATTGACTTCTGTTTAGGCTATAACCGGTTTTTGAATATTCTGTTTAGGCCATGACCGGACTTTGACTATTCTGTTTAGGCTGTAACCGGTCTTTGACTATTCTCTTTATGTCATAACCGGTCTTTGACTATTCTGTTTAGGCTGTAACCGGTCTTTGACTATTCTCTTTATGTCATAACCGGTCTTTGACTATTCTGTTTAGGCCATAACCGGTCTTTGACTATTCTGTTTAGGGCATGACCGGTCTTTGACTATTCTGTTTAGGCTGTAACCGGTCTTTGACTATTCTGTTTAGGCCATGACCGGTCTTTGACTATTCTGTTTAGGCCATAACCGGTCTTTGACTATTCTGTTTAGGCCATGACCGGTCTTTGACTATTCTGTTTAGGCTGTAACCGGTCTTTGACTATTCTGTTTAGGCCATAACCGGTCTTTGACTATTCTGTTTAGGCCATGACCAGTATTTGACTATTCTGTTTAGGCCATGACTGATCTTTAACTATTCTGTTTAGGCCGTTTGGTTTTCTTCCTCCCAAATATGTTGACTTTCTAATGTTTTCCCAAATTTATTCTAGAAACGCGTGGTTTATACTCAATATGATACTCGTGGGTGAATAAATTTTCATATTTCCTGTACCCGCATGCTATAAATGTTTTATTATACCGAATAAAACCAAGAAAACACATATATGTAAAATACTGCTGGCAAACATATTCTAAGTCCATTGGAACGTTGTCTCAAATATTTAAAAACCACAATGTAACGGTTGCCTGCAAATGATGCGTTCAGAGTGCCTCTGACGTCTTCCTGTCAAAGAACGATAACTCTGGCGGGAAAACCCGCGAGGCTTCCGAAGTGGTGGAATATGATATTTATTTCACGGAATATGATTTTTGTCCTGTGTGATCACGTCTTCTGATTTTTACCCATTATCCAATCAAATTAATCCCCTATTTATGGTAATTAATATATGAGGTATAATAATATCATTTATTTCCCCTTTATTTGTTAGCTGGTTCTCCTAATCAGTATGGCTGAAACACTTCTCACCTGACATTAAATCAATCAATAATTAATAAAGTTTGTTGTTGAAAGTCTTCAACTTATTCTTTGCCTTTCTTATATTGTTTTTATGGATATTTATCTATTTGACAAAGCTGATAAGCCATGTGCTTATTGGATGCAATTATGTATTATATATATATTTATTTCGAAAGTTACCCCTTTACAACGGGGGCAACCTCTACCGGGGTAGTAGAAGTTGCGTCTAAAATTACACATTCAATATAAAACAATGCAATATTTACATAACATATACATAAAATAGATAAATACTATATTGCTATTCATAAAGAGCTTTTCTCAATAAAAATATGATATGCATAAAAATGTTTCTTTTTCTTTAAAAAAAAAATGTTATTTTTTAAAGTTGATCATCTACATCTTGCATTAAAATTAATATCAATATAAGCACATTCAAAATATAACAGTGTGTTAAATATTAAGAAAATAACAACATAATTATACAGTCAATCACTGATGGAGATAATTTTTAAGAATTTAATATGTACTGGTCTCTTGTATATACCAGATTCTTCAAGTATTTCTTGACTTTTATATCCAAAATTTTACCTATATTTTCATTAAAATAAAAGCCATGATCTCCAATCAGCAGTTGAACTTTATTAATTGACGGCAATCCAATGAAATCAATGGGTAGATCATTACTAGAAAGGGTTTCTGTGATCTCAGAGAAAAAATCGACTCTTAGGTTTTCAAAAGCTGGACATTCAAACATAAAATGATTTTTGTGGTCTCTATATCATTACTGTCACATAACTGACAAAGACCATTTTGCCTTAAACGCATGCGATATAAAACATCATTTATTGGTAAACAGTTAGTTCTTGCCAGAAGTTTAAGTCTTGATCTCTCGAAGTCTTCAATATTTTTTAGATATTTTTGTGTCCCTCGACTTACAAAAAATGTCTTATATGTCACTAAAGTAGTTTTTGTTTCGATTATTTCACGCTCCTTAATTTTATTATTCATTCCAAAGAACCTATTAAACGTATTTATGCTAAAATTTCCTTCAATGAAATGGTCAAGGCCTACATCTTCAAACAACGTACGAATATAAGAAAAATAAGGCCATTCAGTATTTTGTGTTTTAAATCGAGACAGTTCATGAAAAACTACTTTACTTAGCCTATTGTTTGATATTTCAGAAAATCTTAAGAAAAAGGAGACTCTTTGTCTATCTAGAAAGGCATTGATTGGTTCCCATCCTAGTTCCGCAAGTAGAGCACATTTCGGAATGTTCATTTTAGTGCGAATAGTAATTTTGGCTGCTTGATATTGAAGACTTTCTAATAAATCTTTTTGCGCTGCTGATGAAGGAAACCACACTGAGCAGCCATGTGCTGCTGTAGGGCGTAGTACTGAATTCCATAATGCACTACCAAATTCAATACGATTGAAATTACCATGTTTACCTAAAATTCTTATCATACCATTTAACTTGTTATCTATATTATCCTTAATGTGGTGGCCAATATGTTGAGTGGGTTTAAGAGAACGAGAGAAATATACCTCAAGGTATTTGTATTCATTTGTTTCTTCAATATATGTATCCCCAAGTACCCATTTTTTTGATTTATCAATACGTTTTCCTACTACTAATACTTTTGATTTATTTGGATTAAATTTTAAGTTCCATTTCGTGGCAAATGAAGAGGCAATATTAAGCATTGTTTGCAGGTCCGACTCGGATTCGGCCATTAGGGCGACGTCGTCTGCATATAATAATGCGTTTATTATTTGGGAAGCAATAGGAACACCGATATTATGTTCAGAGAGCATATCAGTGAGGTCTTTCATCATAACAGAGAAAAGTGATGGATACAAGATACATCCTTGTTTTACACCATTATCTTGGCTAAACCATTCTGATTCAAGGTCTCCAAGGACAACTTTATTGTTGACAGTACTGTACAGTTCTTTTAGTAAACGCCACACTTTCCCCTGTAAAATAGTAAAAGGTTAAAGTTCAATTATTCAAGAACAAAAGAATGAACTGTAGATTCTTAAAAATAATCCACTGTTCGAACAATAGTGTGACGTCAGAGAAATGTATTAAATGTATGGTACCAAAGTGTATATTGAAATTCCATGGATCAGTTTTTAATAATGAGTAGGCCTAGTGGATTTTGTTTTTATATCTAATATAAAACTAATAATTCGTTATTTATGGCAATTTTCATATCACACCCGATATCAACCCAAGACACTCATATTACACAGGGCCGAAGGGGTGTCATATGAAAATTGACTTATTATAACCTAGTTTCCATACACTGACTTACGATATGTGATATGGCACTCATATTACATGGGCTGTGGTGTAGCTAAAACAAAATGGCGTGTAATTTATGAACTGGTGTCGCTCCATTTTAAAAGTCATTCCAATATATTTATGATAAACAATTCAAAGAATATGGATTATATTCCGGAATTTCAAATCTGAGGTTGTGTCTGAATTTGTTGTTAATCATGCATTAATGACTTCTGTCGTATCGTAAGAAAATGGAATAAACTTCCAGTCAAGTGGATAGCGATTACGTTCGTTTTGATCTGAAACAGATAATCTGCCGTCATCCAAACTATGAGGTTTTATGTTCGGTTATAAATATTTTTCGTTTATGGGTGCTTGCATAATGCAAGGACATATAGGGGAAAAGAAGTGTATTAAAGCATGAGCCTATTGGTGCATTATCTAATATTGTTATTTTTGGCTCAAAATAATCATAGCACCACTAAACCCCAAAAGAGAAAATGCTTGTTGACTTACAATGACAATGATAGACAAATGTGCACAAATTATTGATTATAATTCAGACAGACCTAAATCAAGTCTGCATTGTTACCCCCACATTTCGGGAAGATCCGTTTAAGATGATGATTGCTGCATGATAAACTTATGAATTAATTTAAAAAAACGTATATTTATTTGTTTAATATCAACATTCAAGACAGTACTTAAAACAAAATCCGTCACAATATTTAAATTGTTTGTTGAAGGGACACTGGCTTCTTCACGACATGATTTGTTTAATAATAAATTGCAGTTGGAATTTTGCAAAATATATAGAACACCTAATATTACTGTATTGTATCAATATTTCTGTTATTTATTAAGCATTAAGCATTTTTATGTCTTTTAGTGGAATTGGAAATATAGGATACTATATAATACCACATACACAATACTAACACGAATTACACAATACTAACACGGAATTACACATTACTAACACGGAATTACAAAACACTACATAAAAATCTAAAGACTGAGCATCAAGAACCCCACTAAATTAGAGGGTGGACTGAGGCTCTCTGGAACCGTTAGCAGTTCTAGTTCACTAATAATCATAGAAACAGAGACAAAAGTCGATATCCCTAATTATAAAACACATTCATGACCTTTCACTTTCCTTCCTTGGTGCAGGCACTTCAATAAAAAGTGGCGTTGTTAAAGTTAAGGTGATTATGAAGGAAACAGTTTAAAACACTGCAGATTAGCTAAATCATTTTGTTTACAAGTTTCCAATCATAAATGTACAATTTAACAATTATTCCGAAATGCATAAATTCACCAAACTAATCATTTTTACAATTTTAAACGACATGTTTACAGTGCTGTAGAGAACAGCTGATAAAGAAGAGAATGTTGTATTAAAATATTTTCTTTTGTGTTCTCTCTATTTAGTGATTTAATGAGAGTTAGTGCGATTTACAGATTAGTTGTTCTTGTTTATTTTAGGAGATTTATATTTAAACATTTAATAAAGAATGGCCATGACATCTTCACCTTCTAGAAGATATTTGAAATGCATTTAATAACACCAAGAATATGATTGACGTTTAAAGTGCTTTATATTCCATACTTAAACCTTTCTGAACGAAACAAGATAAATGGGTTTCAATTAATTGTCCTTCTAAATACTATTTAACTTGCTAAATCCAATATCACTGTTTATCTTCTAAAACAAACAACTACCAAAACAACTTTAAACTAACTATATGGATGACATTGTAAAATATGTATCATCGATATGTTCTACAAGTTAAACTAACTATATGGATGACATTATAAAATATGTATCATCGATATGTTCTACAAGTTAAACTAACTATATGGATGACATTATAAAATATGTATCATCGATATGTTCTACAAGTTAAACTAACTATATGGATGACATTGTAAAATATGTATCATCGATATGTTCTACAAGTTAAACTAACTATATGGATGACATTATAAAATATGTATCATCGATATGTTCTACAAGTTAAACTAACTATATGGATGACATTGTAAAATATGTATCATCGATATGTTCTACAAGTTAAACTAACTATATGGATGACATTGTAAAATATGTATCATCGATATGTTCTACAAGTTAAACTAACTATATGGATGACATTGTAAAATATGTATCATCGATATGTTCTACAAGTTAAACTAACTATATGGATGACATTATAAAATATGTATCATCGATATGTTCTACAAGTTAAACTAACTATATGGATGACATTATAAAATATGTATCATCGATATGCTCTACAAGTTAAACTAACTATATGGATGACATTGTAAAATATGTATCATCGATATGTTCTACAAGTTAAACTAACTATATGGATGACATTATAAAATATGTATCATCGATATGCTCTACAAGTTAAACTAACTATATGGATGACATTGTAAAATATGTATCATCGATATGTTCTACAAGTTAAACTAACTATATGGATGACATTATAAAATATGTATCATCGATATGTTCTACAAGTTAAACTAACTATATGGATGACATTATAAAATATGTATCATCGATATGCTCTACAAGTTATGGTTGTATTTATTGTCATTAATGTCATCTCAAAGGTGATAGAATGCAAGATTATCATTATTTATTATTTCACGCTATATTTGGTGTTAGTTTAGTTTTCTGTGTGATGTTTTGTATATCTCTGTTTGTCCTTTCCTTTTACCCATTGTATTGTCTGTCCTTTGTCTTTTACCCATTGTATTGTCTGTCCTTTATCTTTTACCCATTGTATTGTCTGTCCTTTATCTTTTACCCATTGTATTGTCTGTTCTTTGTCTTTTACCCATTGTATTGTCTGTCCTTTGTCTTTTACCCATTGTATTGTCTGTCCTTTGATTTACGACTTCTGATTACCCTTTGGTGTCTTCAATCTTATCTAGCTGAGTATCCAGATTTCATCGGTCATCAGTGTGTGTCGTTGATTCATCAACGGGCTGGATGTTTTGTTTTAAGAGAGCAAATGTAAATGTAACACTTTGGTAAATTACAAAAACTGCTAGCTTATCAAATAATAATTAAATTGTGCAAATGTGACGCTATGCGTCTGGTACTTATGAATGGACAATACAGAGATACGGTAACATCAGACAGAAGACACAGAGAGAAGACAAACAAATAAACACAACACAGAGATACGGTAACATCAGACAGAAGACACAGAGAGAAGACAAACAAATAAACACAACACAGAGATACGGTAACATCAGACAGAAGACACAAAGAGAAGACAAACAAATAAACACAACACAGAAAACTAAAATGGGGAGCAACACGAACGTCATAGAGAAAACGGAACGTGAACCAAAACGATTGCAAAGGGTAAACAGCTCTTGTTTGTTATAAGACACTCGCAGTGTCACTCATAGTCAAATCTGGCAAATACATGGTCACTTACAGAGGACAGAAAACAATCAGGTTAAAACACAGAAGATCCAATGCTATTTGAGAAGTGGATATTTGATAACGATTAGCTTGTTCCTGGTGATGACCGTAGAAAATGTGCAGCGATGACTTCAACGCAACTTATGGAAAAGCAACAATCTGCAGAAAGAAGAGACATAATTTCCGAAGAAACCTGTCACGACTTAGAAATCACGTACTACGATATGACGAATAACAGATGACTATTAAGTGTGCATCCCTGTGAAACCAATTTAGTTTACAAATGTATTTTCCACTTTACAAGGTACAGTTGGGAAGAACGCATCTTTGTGTAGTCAGTCATATCATATTTACTGCAAATAATTAGGCAGATGACGAAGCAATGCAACAAATAAATCACAGCCCACGTTTTTCATTTGTGTTCAGATCAGCATGTTTAATTGCTTGTATCGGTGTGATGTGGTACAACTATGCAATCTCTACGATGTTTTCATCCTATTTAACTTATGATTTAAAATTCATTAATCTCCTTTATTATCATTTTTAACTATTTCACTCCATTTTTGGCAATAAATCATTCATATTGTGAACAATAATTGAAACCAATTTTGATGATTAAAACAAGTTTTTTTCACTTTTGTCTTTTTAAATTGCAAAGAGGCACGCAATTAAATCTGAGCGTATACAATTTACATTTATGACATGCAATATGAGAGCAAGCAGTATGGCTTTGTCTTCTGTAGTTAAATCAGTACTCACAGACTTTGAGAAACGATTAACTGCCCACAGACAACCACAGATAGAGCTCTACCATCCCCATGAGTGCTGTTTGTAAATTTAGAATTAAATGAAGATTTAACCGTGGGAGTTTTGCAGAATTTCAAATAATGAAATTTCAAAATTTTGAATTCATATACCCAAAGGGTGGATTTTAGTTGGCTGTTCCTCGTTGATGTGTTCATTAATACGACTACATCACAGTGGTAGCCATGATTTAAAGCTAAACCTTAGGGTTATAGCCTATTAATGTTAAATTCTGGAAAAACAATTGGTGCTTGGCGCGACAAATTTTTTTTTATTATAACTCTCAATTTTGTCCGAAAAAGATTTCTGAGTGAAAAAAAAAAACAACCATACTTTGCAAGTTAAATGGTCGGTCCCTTATTATAATTCATTAATGCAATATTATGAATTTATTATAATATGGTAATAAATATTTTCCTTTCAATGGAAAATAATCTGCAATATATCCCTGTATTTGCATCCTTGTATTAAAATACTGATAAAATGTATATTGCACTAGTTCAAATATGAATATTTGAAGCAGTTCAATATTCCACTTAAATATAATAAAATACACAATATTTATATAAAAAATGCTAAATAAGCATAACATATTTATTACTATATATATAATAAAAGGGATATTGCATGAATATTGTCCCAGCAATATATTATGTTGCACTTGCAATCTCTTGCAATATGATATACTGATCGGGACAGTATTCACCAATATTCATGCAATATGATTTGATTTTTGGTGTTTAATGCCACTTTCAGCATTATTTCAGCTATAGTCATGGCGACTAGTTTTAGTGGTGGAAGAAGCCGGAGTACCTGGAGATAATCACCGACCATGGCCAAGCAACTGGTAAACTTTATCACTGGTGGCTGCGAGTCAAGTGCACCTTTTTTTATAATTTACAAAGCCGGGCGCGAACACACACCGTATTGGTGATAGGCTTGGAGGAGGTGTTAGATAATCCAACTACCTAACTCATTGAGCGACCCGTGCCCTATATTCAAGCAATAACCCTATAATATGATATTGGAATAAAATAATCATTTATTTCAGTCATAATTTAATTTTATAACTGGTACTGTATTATGGCTGATTTCAGTAATGCCACTAATGGGGAGATTAACAGTGGCTTTTTGACTTAATTGTATAAACTTCCAGACCAGTTTGATTATTGTAAAGAGATATACCATGGAAACAAATTAATATAACTTTTTTTTTATAAGTCTCTAAACTTGTATTTGAATCCCTTAATTAGGCCAAAGAAAAAAGATTGTTGGTTTCCCCTAACCCTGCCAGGTCAGTTCTATCCTGCCTGGTCAATTAATTTTATTGGCATTTTTAGTAGAACAAATATTTTTGAAACCAGCCATGTCACTTTTTTCAACACGAATAATCCTCCCCCTTTCTTTCCATGGATACAATAATAAAACGGAGTTATTTACCCTCCAAAGAGGAATAACAGAACAAGTATGATTATTAGGAGCATGCATGTATTATTCTATTGAAAAATGAAAACATAAAAAAAAAGCCTGTCTGCCGGGCTATGAAAATTTTCCTATGTTAGGGGAAACCAATAATCAATTTTCCATGGCCTTATTTGTATTATATCATATTGAAATTTATCTTATTGTACTATATTTATTAATTAATAAAATATGTTTAAACAAACAGTGGCTTAGGCATTACCCTGTCAGGTGATATTCCTAAATTATGATTTTATTTTTGGTGTTTAACGCCACTTTCAACAATATTTCAGCTATATCATGGCGACCAGTTTATAGTGGTGGAGGAAGCCGAAGTACCCGGAGAGAACCACCGACCATGGCCAAGCAACTGGTAAACTTTATCACTCGTGGCTGTGAGTCGAGTGCATCCTTTTTTGTAAAAAGGGGGGATATATTATTTTACCTCTGTCCGTCCTTCCATCCGTCCCAAGATATTTTTCGTCACGTTTTGCGAGGGTATCATAAGTGAGCATTAGTTCACAGTTCATCTTGTTTAAGAAGGATTTTCATTTTCCAAAAATTTGAGCCACAAATTCGAAGAAGTACAGCATCAATTTATTGTGACCTAAGAATTTTATACAAGAACAGAATGTAGTTGCTGTATCATTGTTCATATAATGTTTTTGTTTCATTGCAGATTAGGAGAGGGCTGTACACATATTTCTGGTCTTCTTTTTGCTTTGGAGGCAAATTCAACAAAACAAAGGGAAACACCATGCACACCAAAGCCTTGTAGCTGGAATAAAGGTGGGAAAAGAAAAAAAGATTCACAAGAAGTGTCAGATATTCAGTTAAAAAAACTCAAATATGGTTCAGAGCCCTGCGAGCCTTCTAATAAAAAACACATTGCTTTACCACAGACAGCAGCTCAGGATTTCTTTGTTTCTTTGACTTCAAAATTCAGTTCTTCAAAGTCATGTCCTGTACTATTTGACTTATTTCCAAATGAAAGTGATAATAACTATGATATCAATGATGATTTAAATGTTGCACATTTTCAGGAAGTTACAACATCAGAGAGTATTAAATATGATTCTGACAGATTTATTGACATTCTCGGCACAATTAAAAGGGAAAATATCATTGATGAACAAAGTGTCATGGAATTGCTGTCAAATATACCTAGTTATATATTTAATGAAATAGAGGAAAGAACCAAAGGACAAGCTGATAATCCTCTATGGAAAATAACAAGACAAAAGAGAATAACAAGTAGTAATTTCCATGATATTGTGGTCAGGAAAAAAGAGAATGTTGAAAAATTAGTTTCGAAATTTATTCAGGAAGACAATTGTATTGAAACCCCCGCTTTGGTGTATGGTCGAAAACATGAACCTATAGCTCGCATAAAATATATTGCTTTTAAGAAGCTAAAACAAAATGAGAGGGTGTCTGTACGTGAATGTGGAATTTTCATATGTAAAAAAAATGGATTTCTTGGAGCCAGTCCAGATGGCTTAGTTGCAAGTAAATCTAACACTTGTCGTGAATGGGTACTAGAAATCAAATGTCCATTCAAGTGGCGTCACAAAACAATAAAAGATGCGTGCCGTGATAAAAACTTTTGCTGTGAAGTAAACAATGAAAATGAAATACAACTGAAGAAGTCCCATCGTTATTACTCACAAGTTCAGGGTCAAATGGCCCTCTGTCAGTGTTACAAGTGTGATTTTGTTATATATCTATCGACAGATGTTTTGATATTAGAGATAGATTTTGATGAAGATTACTGGAATTATGCAGAATCAAAGCTTGTTGACTTTTATACAAAGAATATTGTTCCATCAATTCTTAGGGACTGACTGAATTAAATTGTACAAAATAAATATGAAATTAATCTGAATAATCTTTATTTGATTTTAAGATCAATCACAACAGACAGAAACTGTTCTCTATTTCTTAGCACCTGAGTTCACTTAAAAGTTATTAACAAGAGTTAACTGTTAGTCAATTAAAATGCACATTCAAAACTAAATAGGGCCTGTGTGGCTCAATGAGTTAGGTAGTTGGATTACCTAACAATTCATACAAGCCAATACAGCGTGGGTTCACGCCAATCTTTGTAAATTACAAAAAGGGTCCACTCGACTCGCAGCCGCAAGTGATAAAGTTTACCGGTTGCTATCCCATGGTTGTGGTTCTCTCTGGGTACTCCGGCTTCTTCCACCACTAAAACTGGTCGCCACGATATAGCTGAAATATTGCTGAAAGTGGCATTAAACACCAAAAATCAAATCATATTGCATGAATATTGTCCCGAGCAGTATATCATAACTAAAACTGGTCGTCATGATATAGCTGAGAATACTATCAAGGTAAATGTAAACTAATCAAAAGAATTTTCAAGATGGCTCTCAAGTTTCTGATTTGGCACAGATACAAAAAATGTATTCTCCATGTAATTTGTTGGTTAAACTTTCCAACTGTATTTTAGATATATCATGTAGGTAATTCTTAGAACTGAATACAGCCTAATGGTTTTATTTACAGCAAACATTTGATCCCCTTGTTATGTCATATCATTTAAGACCTAATGATACTACATTCAACAATAAAATAACTATCTAAATGTTTCTTATATTTATTTAACGAGAGGTGGAAGAAGGTTTGTCAAAGCACTGCAAACAAAGAAAATCGAGTCGGCTACTCCACTTAAACTTAAGGGCATAATTCCCTGTAAAATTCTGAAATTTTTTATTTGTTCCATTTTCCTCTCAACATGTATCCGTGCTGAAGCAACACGTCTTGTAAACTCAATCTGTTCCTTTGTAAACTGTTTGATAGCTGCTGACATAAAAGGTGGGCAATACATTTTAATGCCTTTACTCTTAAAATCTGTATTCAAATGGAAAAATCCTTTATCCACCATAACAGCACCACCTTCTTCTAAAAGATCAATCAGACCACTACTTCTTGAAATATAAACATCTGAAGCAGATCCTCCATACAAATACAACTGAACCTGTCATACTTATACCAATCAATGATTTAAATGTGTTGTGAGACTTGTAGTGGGAATATGTCTGCGATTTATTTTCAAGTGAAGATGGAGTCTGTATGAAAACTTCGGTGCAGTCCAAAATAATTCTTGTGTCTTTGAAATTCTTAAAGCACTATGGAATCTTTGTTTGCAATGTACATAGGGGTGGTAAAAAAAATATTGATTTCACTTAGATTTGGGAAGGAAGTGTTGAAACTGTAGTGCCTGAATATTTGTTTTTTTTCGATTGTACCCGGTACATGTAAATGTAACTGTAATCATTATGGTACTCATTAAGAATATTTTCATATAATTTAATTTGATTTGAATATTTCAATCTGATTGGCTAATCCGCCTGGAGATAATTTTGCTTATACTCGATAACCTGGGTTGGTATTATGACGTCACCAATGTATTCATTCGCCAACGACAAATTCAAATAGTCACATGAAATAACCGTAATTAAAATCGAGGAATCATCAAATTTTGTTGTAAAAATTAAATTATAAGGAATATTTAACATTTTTGAACAGGTTATATACTTGCATAATCTGGCTTGGGTCAGTTTTCGTTTTTCACGGTTTATTAAGCATAAACTGACCCAAACCAGGTTATATCGTATAACCTGTTCAACAATTTCAAATATTACTTAAGTAACATTATGAAAACAGACTAGTTCTTATTTTCAACTGATTCAGGACTTATCCATCTTCGCTAGCCAAGGGTTACGATCCGCTCTACTCATCTTGAAGATGAGTAGAGCCGATCGTAACCCTTGGCTAGCGAAGATGGGACTTATCTATCTGAAGATGTAAATGAATGTATAGGATTTTTGTGGAGGAAAATAATTAATGAAAACTATTGATTGAAGGGGGTCAGTCTCACAAAACTTCCAGTTTCTGTCAGTTCAGATCAAATCCCAATACAAAAATGTAGCCTTGAATTAAAAAAAAATGTAAACCAAAATAATTGAAATCAGTTATTTTATAACTGAAAAAAATCATCTCTAATTTATCAGAGCAAACCAAAAAAGGGCAACATCACAGGTCAGGACAGAAACTGTGTGGTCAAGTCAACCCACTTATGAAAAGGCTAGTCTATCTTCTGTACATGTACAAAGGTATAAGGGACCAACCATATACATGTATATATGTAACTTGAAAGTGGGGTTTACCCCAGAGTCGAAGTCCCGCAAAATTAACCTTTATTTCAATGGGCAAAAAGCATGAATCAGATTTTTTTCACTTTCCTCACCAAATATTTTTTTAACAAAACCCCCCCCCCCCCATTTCGAGTTAAATGGTTGGTCTCTTAGTTATATATACACCTTATATAGCCTTGTTATATTATATTACAAGATAGTTTCTATATACTATCTGGTTGGATTAATGCTTGTATATGTTTATATGAGTTAATAGTAATCCTTTATTCTGCATTGTATTTGTTGTAATATTTAATCATTGTAATACTTATGCCCCTTGTGGGTCCTTGATTTGGTAAATAAAAGTTCTTATTCTTATTCTTATACACCAATAACACCACACATATTTGCACCTGAACCTTTGATGTTGGACTACAGACTTATATGTCAAGCTTAACTACATTGATATATTATGATTGAAAATCTTACGAATGTATTTTGTTTTCAAACTGCAATGGTTCCGACGACAGGGTACTAGCACTATCAGGATGGTCATCTTCAACACCAAGACCACTGTACCAAAAGGCATTTTTAGTGCTGTTAGTCGTTTCTCTAGCATTAGTCTCCGAATAGGTCCTTTGTGGTAGGAACAGAGTTGGAACAGTATGTTTCCAGGTACGACCATTACCCCCAGGAAAATGGTCTGAGCAAACTTGAGTGTAGCAGCTGTTTGGCCTGTAATTCCTTCTACTTATAGCTCTTATCCAAGCAGATCGGAGAGACTTCTCACCGGGAAGATGGTGAAGTTTTACGGGTTTACCAAAACGACCTATCATTCCTTTTGTATTGTGACAGTTTGTGATAGAACAATAGTCTTTCCCCATTCTTTTGGTACGATGTTATGTAACCGGAAGTGTATATACCCTCTGTCAGGAAAAGATAACTCGACTAAAGAACGACAACTCCAGTTATCGCAAATCAGGAATATGCACAAAGCGTCATCCTAATATTTAATTGATATTAAAATTCAGGACACATAAAATTAGTTTGAGAAAGACTGTATTTCCTTGGTGAATAACCCCACTCCGTGGTTATCGAAATAGTTTGTCTCCTTTGTTTAATATTTACGGAAAGAAAATATAAAACAACACACAGTGGCAACAATTTGTATTAACAGTCAGTCAATATTACAGTATCACGATAAGTTTAACAGTCAGTCAATATTACAGTATCACGATAAGTTTAACAGTCAGTCAATATTACAGTATCACGATAAGTTTAACAGTCAGTCAATATTACAGTATCACGATAAGATTAACCATACACATGACATACTTTGCATAAGTTAAAGTATAAGCTTAAACAAAAGTTAAAACATGATTTAAGATATAAATTAAAACAATGATAAACACGATATTGTCAATAAATGTTAGAGAGCACTGAATGGGCAATACAAAAAGGACAATCCAGAGAAACTGCCAACAAGACGAAAAAAAACCAACAAAAAACACAACACAATATGTGTTGGACATCACTATACGTAAACCAACACAAATAACGTAAATGACAACTGGATATAAAGACAAAATAGTTTCATCACACAAATTCATGTAAACCAAAAATATTGTTCACTTGACATTCAGCAACAATCAATCAATCATATCTTTACGGCAACTATCGTAGTATGTAGGAATCAAGACGACAACGCCCTCGATTCGTAGTATTAGTTTCGGAACATTTCCACATTTACTCTATTATCAATATTTGTCACACAACAATAAACAAATCATATGTTAACCCATAAAAACGATGCTGGTTAATTTGTAGAGGTATCATGTCATTTATATAATTTTTGTTTGTTTGCGGATAGTGGTGGCAGTACCATTGACTCTGAGTAACATGGCGGGTGTTTTAAACAAACGAAACAAGAACTGCTTACTCTTCGTGATCACCAGGGTTCACCCTTCCCCAGATGTTTCGTCAGACCCATGTTGCTCATCTTTTTAGTTTTCTGCGTTGTGTTTTGATTTGTTTGTCTTCGTGCTGTGTCTTGTGTACCCAATGTTGCCAATGTCCATGGATTGTCTGTCCTTGATTGCACATTCGGTTTTCCCACCCCTTGGATAAAGTAGTCCATTAATTTAGGTGAAAACGATTTTTCTATCTTACCCCGGCTCCAGGGTAAGACAAGCTACACGCCGTTTTCCCGCAAAATTGTTTTCCATTGTTGAATTAAATTGTCGATTTATAATGTCTGGGCGGTATTTTAAATGTATTTCACAATAAAATACAATGTATTGTATAAATATATCATATAAATGCTACTACAACCGCGATTAATGCCTGTAAACAAGTTGCTTGTCGTTGGTGAAAAAGGAGGTATTTTTTTTATTTACGTTAGTTACCGAACAAGGGAGAGCACTCTATATTTTCTCAACGTAAACAAATATTGACTCGATAGAAAGAGATGAGAAAAAGAGGCAAACATCGTAAAAGGTGTAAGATTTTGTTATTGTAGAATCTATCACAAGTTTGGTATAAACATATGTTATTGGTATAACTGACATATATAAACAGAACAATAGCAATTCTATAATAGGATTCAGAAACAAGCAAATGCTTTTTTGTTTAAATCTGTTTCCTATGAAAAACATACAAATATCACAAACAAATATATATGCATATTTTAAACTTGTGAGAATTATTTATACAATGAGGATGAAAACAAAAATGTATGTAAGCATGGGGTTTTACCTGTGTGGTTAGCGCTGGGTAGCTGTTCACACTACGTAAGTGTGATAGTTTGTAGTTTTTTACACTTTAACTGAATTTTGGGAGTTGATTTTTAGTAAGGAAGTTACAAACTAATTACTTATTCGAATGGAAACATCAGTTGTTATTTTGATTCATTTGTAATGCCACTACAGAAGTGTACAAAACATTTGTTTACTATCGATTAGCTATGAACTCGTTATTTAAAAGAAGTCTATTTTTATCCACTACAAAATTTAGAACACTAATCAGTCCAACGCATAACCCAGAGTACAGTACATTCACCGGGAAAACTACCAAACCAACTCGTCGTGGAACTAGAGGAGGTAGAAGGGTCTTACGTCCAATACGAACTGTCATAGACACTCGCATTAATTCGATAAAGCGCCCCATTAGAGGAATTAATCACGACAATTTAATCAACCTGGTACCAGCTGCAATATCCAAACATTCAACATCAAGTGAGAATATTGCTACACCTATCCCTATCGTTGTGCGCAAACGTTTACCACAAGAGCCAGCACGTCCAGATATGTCAAATCTAGCGAATGTATTGCAATGGCCAAAGGCCTCAAAAGGTTGTGATTCTAAATATATAGCATTGACTTTGAATGTCAGGTCGGTTAAGAACAAATCTCTATCTATTTGTGATTATTTGACATCATGTGACACTGATATATTTGCAATCACAGAGACATGGCTTGGTTCTTCTATCGATAAATGTGTTATCTCAGAACTTGTGCCAAATGGATATGACATACAGCACTCGGCTAGGCTAAATCGCAGAGGCGGTGGTGTTGCTATCATACATAAATCTAATCTAGTCGTCAAGCCAATTCAAAGAAAGAAAATGCCTACACACTTTGAACTTCTTGAGTGTAGTATTCGGTCTAACAACCACAGGTTTCGTCTATTTGTCATTTATCGTCCTGCACCATCTAAAAGCAATCAACTTAAAACATCGACGTTTTTTGAGGAGTGGTTGGACTTTCTTGACTATCCTGTAAACATCACAGAAGAAATAATTATCACTGGCGACTTGAATTTCCACATTGATGTCATTAATAATCCTGATGGACGTAGATTCCTTGAAACAATATACGATCGAGGATTAGAGCAGCATGTTGTAGGTGCAACACATACTAGTGGTCACACCATGGACGTTGTCATTAGTAGAGAAAACAGCCGTATCATGGAGAGTATACCTTCTGTTGAGGAAACATCAATCGGCGATACCAAAAGCAGTACAAAATTAGACCATGTTGCGATAACATGTAAGCTTAGCCTTATTAAACCGCCTCGACAACGAAAAGCATTGACAATCCGTAGATACAATGAAATCAACATTGACAACTTTCAAACGGACATAAACAGATCATGTCTACTGCATGAACGGAATGCATCACTTGATTGTGAAGTTGATACATACGATTCTGTGTTACGACATTTAATTGACAAACATGCGCCAGTGCAAACTAAACTTGTAACGTTGCGTCCTAATACTGAATGGTATTCTGATGAACTCCGTGCTTCTAAGATAGAACGTCGTAGAGCGGAGCGGAAAATGAGAAAGTCAAAACTTCAGGTTGATAAGCAGATATATAGAGAATGTTGCATCACAACAAACACATTACTTCAAAAATGTAAGACTGAATATTACTCAGACAAAGTTTCTAAGTTTGGAAACGACCAAAACAGATTTTTCAAGCTTACCAATAGTCTATTGGGAAACACAAATACTGTTGTTCTACCCTCACATCAAAGTGAAACAGAATTGGCTAATAGATTTGGATCCTACTTTCTTGGTAAAATTGAAACCATTAGAACTAACTTATCTAAGGCAAATAAAGATCTTGGCGGCGTTTATCCTTTCATAGCAGACATACCGTTCGGTGGCCATCCTTTAACTGCCTTCGCAGCCGCTTCTATCGACGAGGTACGAAATATCATAGCTCCGAGTAAATCTTATGAACTCGACCCTCTACCAACATTGTTAATGAAATCATGTCTTGACAGCCTTGTATCCGTCATAACTAGCAAAGTGAACACGTCATTTAAAGAGTGTTCGATACCGGCATCTTTTAAGAGTGCTATAGTACGGCCTCTTCTGAAAAAACCAGGCCTGGACAAGGACGTTATGAAACACTACCGGCCTGTATCAAACCTGCCGTTTGTGTCAAAAGTTCTTGAAAAAGTTGTTGAAAGTCGTCTTGAAAATCATCTGACCTCAAATCATCTTTATGATCGTGTTCAGTCGGCTTACCGGGCATGTCATTCCACAGAGACAGCCTTACTGTGTGTACATCATGACATTTCCGTAGCACTCGATAACAACTGTGGTGCCGCACTTCTGATGCTCGATCTGTCAGTAGCTTTTGATGTGATTGACCACAACATTCTAGAAAAGCGTTTGTAGTACTCCTTTGGAATATCTGGAGCAGCATTGAGTTGGCTAAATTCGTACCTTCGAAACAGGGCAGAAAGTATTCAGAATAAAGGCTAGTTCGACAGTTTATATTAACAATATTGTTTATTTGTCTAGTATTATGGGTATGTCGAGTACCTACATTTTTTGGAATTAATTCAGCTAAATATTGGGGTGTTTTATTGTAATTCATTTTATGAAAGAGAACAAGCTTGTGACTATTTCTTCTATCTTTTAGTTTCTTCCATTTTTTTTCTTCATACAAGCTGTCATGTGATGTTAATTTGGTCCCTCCAGTTACTATTCTTGCTGCATCTAATTGAATATTCTCTAATTTATTTATTAAATTTTGTTTTTGATCATCCCATATAACATCAGCGTACTCCCTTAAAGGTCTTATAAAGGAAATATACATTTTTTCTAAAGTGTATCTATCAAGGAATGTTCTAGATTTTCTCATAATATTTAATCTGTTATACGTTTTATTTAACAATGTAATCAATATGATCATTCCATTGGCCATTATCTGAAATTATTACACCTAAATGTTTGTGAGAGTTAACTACGTGGAGATCTTGATCATTCATTTGTAAAGGGGGATGATATTGTTTGTTTCTCTTACCGGAAATAATCATAGTTTCAGTTTTATTCGGGTTGAATTTTACGAGCCATTTTTCAGACCAACGTTGTATTTGATTGAGATCTTGGTTTAGGAGGAAAGCCGTGTCGTTGGGGTTGTCAACAATGAGATATATACTGGTGTCATCAGCAAAGAGTTTAATTTCAGCATTGATCTCGTTTACGATATCATTTATAAAAATTATAAATAAAAGAGGGCTAAGTATGGAACCTTGAGGAACACCTTCCCTTATCGGTAGCCAATTAGAGTTTGAGCCATTAATAACCACCCTTTGTTCCCTCTCATAGAGATAATTTTGAAACCATTTGAGTAAATTGCCTGAAATGTCTGATTGTTTTAGTTTGTGAATTAAACCTTTGTGCCAAACTCTGTCAAATGCTTTACTGATATCGCAGAAAACGACCCGAACTTCTTTACCACTATCTAAGGCTTTGCCAAAATTGTTTGTTATATTGATTAGTTGATTAACTGCAGAATCCCCTTTTGTGAATCCGGATTGACAAGTAGTTACAATATCGTTATCCAATAGATGATTGTGAATATGTGTATATACTCAACGCTCCATACATTTTGAAATTACACTTAGTAGGGATATTGGTCTATAATTTTTTACGTCACTTTGTTTATTATTCTTAAAAACAGGCGTTATAGTTGCTCTTTTCCATTGGCTTGGGTAGGAAGCCTCCCGTAAAGAGAGATTGAATAATTTACAAAGAGGGTGTTTAATAATAGGTGCTGCTTACTTCAACAGTCTAGAGTTAATCAAATCAGGACCAGATGCTTTTGTAGGATTTATCACTTTTAGAACATCTTCGACTTCATTTTCACATAATTTTATTTCACTTATTTGGTTTGTAACATGTGATAAGTTAGGAATATTGCTGTTAGAATCGTCAATTTCGGATTGTTTTGAAAAATATATATTAAATAAGTTTGCTCTTTCGATATCATCAAATATTAAGTTATCATTGTGGAGAATTGGGGGAATATCAGATCCTTTTATACCAGAAATTTGTTTAACTATGTTCCACCAGTTTTTGCAAGAAGAATTCATGTTTGTATTTTTTTTTATTAAATCATTATTATATTTATCTTTGGCGTTCCTTACTAGGCTTGTAACTTCATTTCTGATTTTCCTGAATTTATTCCAATGTATGGGGTTATTAAAATGTTTTGCCTTTCTGTGAATTCTATTTTTCTGCCTTATCATTTTACGTATATTACAAGATAACCACTTGGGCCCCCCTTTTCGGATAGTAACAATTTTACTCGGGATAGAAGATTCGGCGGCGCTTAAAATAGCATTAGTAATATCGTTTGTTATCAATTCTAGATCATCAGTGAGAAAAAGTGAGTCCCTGTTTACGTTGAACAAATTCTGTCTTAGCTTTTCATAATCTGCATGTTCATACAACCATATTTTACGTTTAAACGGTTTCGTCGGGGTCTTAGGATAATTTATGAACCCTATTACAGGACAATGATATCGTATTTGGTCGGTGAGTGCAGGTCCTACTCCAGTGTATATCAACCTATTAACATCATTTGTCAGTATAAGATCAATTAATGATGATGAGTGCTCAGTGAAATGTGTCGGTTCGTCAATCATTTGTAAAAGACTAAATTTAGTTAAAAGGGAGCTAATTTTAGTGCGTGAGTAGTCCAGTTGATAGTCGTTAAAATCACCCGTTATAATGACATCATCAATAGCAGTATCATTTATGGCCATTTCTATTGAGGATTCCAATTTTCCCCATATATCTTGGGTACTTTTAGGGGGGATATAAAAAATTCCAAATAAGACCTTTTTGCCATTTATTTTTATTTGAACCCAAATGCCTTCAAGATCATCGAAATCAAGATCGTCACGTCTGCTTACATTTATATTATCCTTTACATACAAAATAACCCCATCCCCCAATTTGTTAGGACCCCCTATCTTTTCGAAATGGAGTTTGATAATTCAATAGTTTTAATGGCTCATCCGTATGACTACGGTTTAACCATGATTCTGAAAAAGATAGTATGTCAAAATCAGCGTATTCTGCTGAAATAAGGTCTAGTTTTGGGACTAAACTTTGAATGTTTAGATGAAGAAATGAGATCGACGAGGAAAACATCGCACTAATACTAGAAGTGATTGACAAATCAGTCACGCTAGACTGCACATCAGTAATCGAATCAGTGGGGGGATTTGGGCCTGGGTTAGTTTCTATCCCGGCAATTATTAGGAGGAAAACAATTACAGCTTTAAAGAAAATATTTAACAACTGATGAAAACGAAATCGATTTTCATTAAGGATATAAGAAAGTACATTTGTATTTTGTTTGAGAAAATCATCTACCTTACACGTAGAGGCAATTAGGTTATCTTCTACTTTAAATTCAGTCAGACAACGTATTAATACAGCGGCTAAAACTGCATGCTTCTTGTTTCTGGTATTTATAATCAACCCAATACATAAGACTTCGTATTGATTTAAATAACATTTGGATTGTTGTCGGTTTGGTTTGTAGAGGCCTACTCTCATTCTATACTGATCAATTCCAATCGTCATTTGTCAATTTTAAGTTACACCAGATTGATCTTGAAGAAAATGAGAGTGGCCTAAACACTGTTTTAAATCAGTTAAGTTTTTGCAAGCGACAAATAATAATGAGGTCCTAGTATGAGACTTTACTTTACAAGGAGTTTCACCCTTTTCAATCTTTTTTGTAGAACAAAAAAAATAAAAAATGAATAGTAAACAAATATACATTAAAGATAAACAAATAAAATATGTACATTGGCAAAATAAACATAAAGGAGAAGAAAATGGAGGCGAATTATAATGGAAACAAAATTATCTAGACACAAAACATCTACATAATAATAATAAAGAAAACTAACAAATGAGAAAAATAAATGCATATGAAATCCTATTACATATATACGACCATACAGGTTATGTGTGTACTATTTCAAGATGAAGAGTAAAGAGTAGTATCGATGATTGTAATTAAATTTCGGAGAGAGTTGTTACTATATCTAAATCAACTAGACAGAGACAGGTATGCACAAAATGATCGTTTTTCTGTTATTGTACTATTACAAATGTACTGTAATCATCATAGTTAAATTCGACAATAGAGAAATTAAAATGATACCGAATTAAAGTCGTGTGCGAGAACAATAGAATAACATCGATAATACTTAAGAAATCACATGACATGTGTAAGAACGAGTCATATAAGTACACGGTACATTTAGGATTGTTTGATTGGTCGTTGTAATCAATGAAAGACCTTGACTTGGTTTGGAGTTTACTACTATTTGTATGTAGTATTACTGTATACTAGAAATGAATAATAAAATGTAGACTGGCAATAACATTTCTACATGGTATGGCATGGATATCAACACATTATGATAAAAATAAATCGCTTGTGGTTGGATAACGAATGGTGATTGTATCAAATATAGTAATAGCGATTTTGCATGATACAGGTAAAAACGAACATACAAGACGTCACTTTCACCAACCATTATGATCATGCGATTGGTCATACATGTAGCTATAATAGAAGACCTTGACATATATTGTGATATACTGAATTTAATTTATATGGTGTATCTTTTAGTACATTTTTATGAATATAGCGATATTTAAAAAAAAAAAAATCCAATTGAGTATAAAACGGACCTGTTTGTATATAACTTTACACATGAGTAGCGATGTTCATAGTTGAGGAGTCACGTGAATTGAAAAATAAAATAAACATAAATTGCATCACTTTCACAAATCATGTGATCGGTCACTACAATCAATGAAAAACCGTGACCTGGATTGCAATTTACTACGGTTTGTGTGTAGTATCTTACGGTACAATATTCCAATAATGAATAGGCCTTGATAACACAAAAACAATGATTATTGAATTTAGTTTGAAAGCCTTTGGACTATACCATTTCTACATTTATATATGGCCAACTAGATACACCAAGGATTTGTATTATACTATACAAATCATTGGATACACATAAAAAAAAACACATATGGTTGTAACCAGGAATATGGATGGAATGAATTTATACACAATACGAGAAAATGACAATTACAACTAGTGAACAGTTTATTGCAGATCGAACAGTTTATTGTGCTTTAATAAAGTACAATCAATAATGTGATTTAGCATGGTTTGGTGTTGCGGCCGATGCATACGATTGCGGATGTTCTTTGATTCGAGTGGGCCCCTGTGTGGATCTAGGTCTGTTGTGCTCCAATGATTTAGTATTTATGTCATTGATAACTTTAACAGCATCCCTACCAATCTCACTAGCTATTTTATTTAGCGCTGTTACATTGTTAACTAATACGACCCGGTCCCGAACTTTTACAATTTTCCCGTCAACAGTCCATGTATCCGTAACCAATTTGAGTTTTTTAAGTTGTTGCGCCCGGGATGCTATGCCATTCGAATTTTCGTGAGATCCTCATTTATATTAACTGAATGGTATTTTGGTTTATCCTTTAAGTTCTTTCTACAGTTCAGTATGCGCTTTTTCACGTTAGAATCTTTGAGACGGACAATAATTTGGCGCGGTGGTAAAGCACGTCCGTGCTCGCCAACCCTGACTGGATTCCCAATTCTATGCGATCGTATGATATCACAAGTTTGTTAACTTTATTATTTTGAACCTCTTTAAAGCTGTAAAATGAAAATCTTGTTTTATTTTATTACGTGGCATTTTGGTCCTGTGATACGGTTCGCAAATTAATGCGCCAAAACTACACAAAAAGTAAACAAACATTGACACGGTAGAAAGGGGTGAGAAAAAGAGTAAAACCCGTAAAAGATGCAAGATAGTAAAATCTGTGACACCCTCGGGTAAGATTTAAATCGTATCCGACTCGGACAAGCCTCGTCCGATAGGATTTAAATCTTACCCTCGGGTGTCACACATTTTACTATCTTGCACCTCTCCCGGTGTTAGACCCTATATTTCTCTAACACCTATTTACGGAAACAATTTGGGTATGTAAAACTCCAGGTATTTAGATAATATTTGTTGACATATTTAAGTTATTTATATATTCATAAGTGTATATTCTGTAACATAATATTCGTTACGCGAGTATTTCGGGACTAAATTTCCTTAACAATAATTTGTGACGACAGTAGACGATTGACGTCATGATGCAATTCCCTAACATGATAATTGTAGTAGCTTTCTATAATTTAATACTGCTTTGGGACACTTACAACAAGAATTTGGAGCACACATGGCGACTATGTTAAATAGATTCACTTCTGTACATGTAATCATTATTTATGTTTTTATATTTTATATGGGTCACAATTGCTATTTGTTACACGTCGTATCATAGATATTCATCAAGCAACTTGACGTTATATACAAATAATAATAGAGAGACTAATGGTTTAGGATGGGTATTACTGCCTCAGTATACACGAGGGAGAGGCGTTGGAGTTAAATTCTGATTGCCGTAAAAGAACACAACCTCCGTACATGCAGTGCAGTTATTTTTATTAACTTAACCATAATTGGACTAAAGAAAATATTATATATTAAATATTTCAAATATAACTGATGTCTTGAAACGCAATATTTCTTCTGTGACCAATTTATACAGAGTACATTCTGAATTAACATTTGTATTGCCCCCTCTGGTGACATATTTCGAATTATCATTTCACATAATGACGTTTGCAGATGTGCAATAAGGGGGTTTAGGTTTTTAATGACTAACTTTTTTTAAACAACCCACTGGGTTTGTCTACCATGTCTATAGAACACCACTGAATATAATGTAATTAAATGAAACGAATGAATCTAATATAGAAAAGACCGGGTTGTTGTGTTCATTATATTTGATATGTTAAATAATAAGCTCTGGATATAAATTAAAAACTGACATTATCACACAAGAAAGATAACTTAATTTAATTATACTTGAGTTTGTGGGCAACTAATTGTGTTTACCTCAGAATTACGTCCACCCACTCCTTATTCCTAATAAGATATTTAGTATTTCACACAGTGTAATTTATAAGTTAGATAGACTACCAGTAATAATTAATGATTAGTAATCCAATATATTTCTTAGTATGTATGACGATCTATGTGTACTGCCATTGTAGTATTATTATAAAACAAAAGTTGAAGCAGGAATTGTCAACAATTCCACCAAGATCAACAACACGAACAATCACCTTTCACCTCATTGACCATACAAGAGATCACATCATATGATGAACAATCACCTTTCACCTCATTGACCATACAAGAGATCACATCATATGATGAACAATCACCTTTCACCTCATTGACCATACAAGAGATCACATCATATGATGAACAATCACCT
>MJUT01065029.1:2343-18945 GCA_002080005.1 Gigantidas platifrons | reverse complement strand
GATAATGCACCTCAAGCCCACAGCAGGGTGTTAAAGACCAACATTGATATTTTGATTTGGGGGAGGGGGGTGCCCTCATTGATAGGCCATAAAAATATAGAAAGACGGCAAAGTTCTTACCCATTTTTGGCTTAGACAAAGGTATTGCCAAGGTCTTTGAATGACGTAAGGGCCTAGGTGGGATAATGCACCTCAAGCCCACAGCAGGGTGTTAAATGACTTGATGGTATATTCGTGCATCGAAATGCCATGCTTTGGGACATTCCGTGGTCTAAAAATAGCAAGGTAATTCCCAGAATTTTCGTATTTGTAGGCCATGCATTAAAAGTTTAATAAAGGATTCCAATTCAAGTAAATGTTGCCAAAATTGGGCTCGATATAATCCTTATATATTTAACTTTAAGTATCAATTTTAATTATTCTCTTCCATTCAACATTATTCACACTACAATAAAGTGAAAGGTACTTTTTTCGTTAAAAGGGACTGCTATATGTTCTAAGCTCTGATTGGTGAATTAAATTAGTGGTTTGGCACAAATAAATACACAATATAAACATAAATAGATAAAAACTATTAAATAAATGCGACACGCATATGTAGGATTTATATTTTGTTTATTTTTAAAAAACGTATTGCTATATATTTCTATTGTTCTATATTCACATTTTTTTTTATATTTATGAGACGTGGGAACAGAGAATCTTAGGACTTTATTTTGTTTTACAAAGCAATGGCAACTCGAAATTATATACCGGTTTTCATGACAGTAAATTATTTGCTTACGCTATGTTTATTTAAAGTTGGCGTGCTGTTTTTTAATCTCGTCATCCCAAAATATACGTGTGTCTTTGTTAATATGCTTAGTAAAGAGAAGAAATATGTTATGTTGGAGTGAACATGAGAAATATCACATACAATGTATTGTCTGTTTATTCACATGAGTGTCTACTTCGTATTGTAGAAGTGTGTGGGAGGGGGGGNGTATTCAGAAATATTCCCTGTATGCCCAGATGTCGATTCAATGTGTTGATTGTACATTTACAGAAATATATTTCTTATTGGTCGCTAGAAATATTCTAAGTACATTTCGCTTTTATTTATTTGTTTGGTTTTGAGACATATCGCCTTATTGTTCGCTAGCTTAGTGTTCGCTAGAAATTGTTCGCTAGCTTGAGCTTAGTGATAATTTCTCAACAATCACTCACTCCTATATTGCAGTGGTATACGCTTAAGACGAAATAAAGTATCTAGTGGCACTTACAATATTTTAAACTACTTAAATGCGACATATATGATGCGTACACATCGAGTGTCGCGTCCTTTAATTCCACATTTATGTAGAATGTTCCAAAATGACATGCAGAGATCCACCATAGGATCACACACTTTCCATATATCTTTGCAATTTATTGTTGCTTACTATTATTCGGGGCTTGTGAATATTTTGCATACAATACATAAAGTTCCTTCAATATAATATAATTAACTTATCTAGCAATACAAACATACATTTGTTTCTGATCGTGGGCCATATTGGATTACGTGGAGAGTGACACGACCCCTGCACACTAAAGGCCTCTTTTGTAGCTTTCGAAAAATCAATACAAAAAACATTTTTTTACGTCCCTGCAATGCCCCGCAGTGGCATTTAAAATTCGTTGACCCCGTTGATCTATCCCTTCCATCATTTCTTTATTGTTTTCATATATTATTGAGGGGGTCATAGGGTCACTTTCAACAATATTTCAGCTATATCGTGGCAGTCAGTTTTAGTGGTGAAGGAAATCGGAGTACCCGGAGAAAATCACCCACCCATCGGAAGTCATTGACAAACTTTATCACATAATATTACATCGGGTACACCTCGCCATAAGCGGGATTCAAATTCATAATATTAGTGGTAATAGACACTAATTACCAAGGTAGTTGTAAATCCATCTACCATACGATCGTGACCATGACGTCCCCTATATAATTATAGAACTTGTTCTAGTACTGAATAAAGCTGAAATACTGTTCGATGGAAGTTAAGCAATAATCAATCAATCAATCTTATCATAACCTCATTAAACCGCCCCAGCTTTATAATGGTTGTCATAATGTCACGCAGGTTGACTAGACCAGCACGCCATTGTTTCGCCATACAAAGCCTGGGTTATTTTGTCCCAACAAAAAATCTACCGCGACTACTGATGCAGTAATTGTGTGGGGGTGGGGGGAGTTGGTGGTGCTTAAAAATGGACAACTAAAGTGAAGGGAAAAGCTTCAGAAGGGGACTGGAGTGTGGTGGACAAGCTTTAAAGTGTGTGGGGAATCTTCAAACCACGACTGAACAGAGTGGCATTTTCAAAAATTGACAAGCACAAAATTGTCTATTGGAATCGAAACTACACAAAAGCATCTTAGTTGACGGTGCATTTATTAATTCCATGTTAAAAATTCCACTTACTATTAATTATGCCGACAATTCAAAGTGACACCCTTGAACAGCCCACCCCATCCCCGTTCTGATTGATATACCCCTGCACTACAAATTAATATAGTAATAAACGGGTTGCTGAAATCGGATTTTTTTTTTATCTCAACCAAGTTTAAACAAAATCAATATTGACCTAAAATTGAAAATTGAAAATGACAACTGGTCAAAGCGACAGCATGGGATAACTACAGATAACATGAACCATTGCTTTGCTTATTGATTTCACATGATTACAGGAAAATTTTACCAAATTAAATACAACATTTTAACTTCATTGTTTGTGCAATACCATACCGACCATGCTGTCTGAAAAATAAGTTCAATGACAACTAAATCGCTCGTATGATTATTCGTGCACTACTAGCATTTGAACTAACGATTTTTGTAGTGTCGGAGACAAAGAATGAGGAATCTTTATAGAAGGACTCCCATACATAATTTGCTCTGCATTTAAGAACAAATGGCCAAACAGATTAAGAGAAAATGATAAAGATATGAAATTTTAAGGGTGAAAACGCATTACCGTGGCTTAGGAGTTCTCCGTGGCCTTGTTGCCATGATAACTTCACGTTGCTATGTGTATCATCATATTGTAATTTTATTCAAGTACGATATTTAAAACAAAACCCTCTTTTTTTCTGAAGATATGCTAAAAATATACCTCAATATTTTAATATGCAAATTTGTACTACAGAACTGAAGAAAATATCTCCCTTTAAAGGTTGAAAAATATACATAATCCTCAATATATCCATGGTGTTTTTTTTCTGTTAAAGGGGAAGCAGCAGCGTTGCTAAAACACCATTTAGAAAATCTTTTGCAATTTGTTCCGGGTTTGGCTATTTTTGATGCGTTACCCTGTCATTTTTACGGAACAAATAATATCAGATTGTCATTGACTAAAAACTACATAATATGAGGTATTCGGATAGCAGAGATGCTTTGGCTCATTTTCAAAAACCCTGTAGGCGTTCAAATAGAATTAAATCTTTAATAATTTTAAGATCTGTGCATTGGTAATACATAAAGATTTAAAATATTATTGCACATTTGAATTGATTTTGTTTGATTTTCAAAAAAATTTATATGCAAATTTGTTTTCCAGTAAAATATGAAACCAGAAATGGGATACAATACAATGTCTACAGACCATTTTCGGCAACAGATTGGCAATAAATATAGTAAATTAAGAAAGAGAGGAATCGGTAAATAATGTTGCTTTGCAGTTTTCACGACTTTATTTCCCTAATAAATCACAAACGCACTATTCATAGCTTACATTAATAATAAAATAAAATATATTCATCTAAAAAAGCTTTGCATGAGTCCTGTTGAATTTAACATTATAATTTATTCATTAGCTTTATGAAATATGTGACAAAGAAATTCAAAATAGAGTATATTTCTGAATCTAAATCATTAATATGAAAATTAAACTTCCATATTTTAAGATTTGTTTTTGTTTTTTTTTCATATTTATTACCATCTATCTAATCTATATGAAAGATAGGGGAGTGTAACATATATTAGGGAGTGGAGTGTTGCAAACAAATACACTGTTAAACAAAACTGTTTGTCTCAACTCAATGAATTGAAGAAAAATGTCTCCCATGGTAATTTTGACCAGGGCATTGTGAAATGTTTGTATATACACTGTATGTATGGCAGTATGGAAAAAGATAACGCACTATTTGTCCAAATATTAATGGAAATTAGAATTATGAAAACAGATTAATCTACATCAATGTAGTCAAATAATATACCTAATAATACTTACACCATATGACTATCGTCTTGTTAGAAGATCTAACAACAGCCATTCCCGCTGTGTTAACAGCTGTACAGTATAATATCTTGCCGTCATCATTTATATTCCCTGTATACGTTAGTACACTAGATGATATAACTTTGTCATCACTACAGTCGGTGTTACAAACATCAGGTTGTGGTGAAGCTGAAGTAGTTATTATTATGGTAGATAAATACCATTGTATCCTACTTGATGGCCGTGCAGTGTTCGTTGTACAAGAAAATGTCTGATCTCTATTTGAAACACCTTCTACTGGATTTGTATTTGTTGGCGTCGACAAAAGTGTAACTGATGATATTGGAACTGAAACGAAATGATAACATTTCAATATTGTCTGCTTAACTTTGTTTTTGTATTGAGTATTACTTTCAGTTATGATGCTACATAGAAGTCAGATTTATGTATGGGGCAGCTGTAGTACTCCGTGAAATCTAATCGACGCATCAATCAAACCAGTATTTTGTAAAAGAATTATCCAACGAATTTTATCTGCAAGTATCATTAAAATGGCCATTTTATCTCAAAAGGATGATCGTGTGTGTTATTCCCTACATCTTTGTATCATCATGATTTAACATCATAGAGGAGGTCTCATAATTTCCCGTTTATTTGGCTATTCAAAGTTTCACGATTCTTTTCCCATACCGATTAGCAATGCTTCCGGAGGATCAACACACATCTTAGCAGATATACATGTCCACGTCTTATTGCGGAGGTCAGCCATTAATCGATGTGTAGGTATATCTTTAATGAAATGTTCGTCCATTGTTCCTTTAATAAAACAATGGACGAACCGGATTGTGACGCAGCTTTATTTCAAAATGAAGATGTGAAACTAACGAAAATTAAAATTGTTTTACTAGAAACATTTTCAAACATCATGTTTTATATCTGATGCAACCCACTTACTAGTATATCAACAAAACCCTAATTGTGTATGGCAAAGAGAAAAATAAACTATTCCAAAGCTGTGAATTTCGTATTATAACTATTGCATGCAGCAGAAATATGAGGTTTGACAAAAATGTATGCATTTAAATTTGGCACACACTTCTTTTAATAAGCCAGTGCATGTGAATGTTCCATGATTTCATATATGAACGCAAAATGACAAAATGCTAAAGAATTAAAAAGATGACAGAAAGATCTGAAATGAGCCAATAAGGGTAATAACAAAATTACCGAACACCGAGCAATCTCTCAAAGGGAAAGGCAAAACTTATAAATCAACAAACAGACAAAATCAGTCAACAACCGGAAAACTGGGAAAACCGCAATGGCCCTGACTTGGTACAGGCATTTACGAAGAAACGGTGGGTTGAATCAGATATTATGGCGCCAAACATCCCGCTTCCGTTACGGTTAAAAGGTTCCGGTTGTCAGTATAGCATCATTTTTAACAATACTGGGACAAAGTAGGTATCATAGTAGTCAACGCAGTACTTTATGAAAATCCATCGCTTAGTATCGTCTCTGCAGCACGGTTTAACTAAACGGTCATCTTATTACACAATTTGATTTCAAATGAGATGTTGAATGACATCATGTCTAAACCACGATTATTTAATCCTTATCTGTATCCATGTTCTATATTTACTTGATGAAAATCCATTTAGTTTCAGTCTTGGCAGAATCTTTTGTTGACGGTGAAATCGCTATATATACAGACGGATAGCCTAAAGATGAGGGTGTCATAACACTAATAACATATACTGTAGGGAGAGTAAATAATGGTTCATTTACAAGGTTAGGAATATAACTGCAGCCATATCCATTCGGCCTCCAAAAGTTACAATGACATAGAGGGTTCATTTCATAAACTGCAACAAATTGCAGGTCATACATGAATCAGACATGTCCATATAAGGTCACTTGACCCCTAACTGCTCCATGCCCACCCCACACTACCGCTATATGACCCGCCCCAAGATATGACATCACATACTTCCAATGACTATGTAACTATTGCAAGACTTAATTATATATTCCAACACAACTTCACAGGTTCATATGATTGCGTGTCACTCATGTATCATCTCACCCATATATGGTCATGACATTTTGTTCGTCTGTATGAATGCTCCCGGAAGACGACAGGTCGAAAATGCATAAAAACAAGGTTTATAAGTTTCGTTTCATTAACAAGTCGCAATTAAGTCCCATATTTCAAAAATTCAAAAAGTTATAAAATTTGAAAAATCGATGTTTGCTTTAGAATAAAAGAATTCAAAGAGGGAGGAGGTGAGTATGAAGAGAAGGAGAATGACGGGTATATCGTGCTAGCCTTGGACGAGAACGTAGTGGTTTCTGCTAACACATTGGGTCTGGAAAATCGTGACTGTTTCCACCTGGTGGGTAATAGAGGGAAAGGGAAATCTTAAGTGGGATCATGGTGTATTTGTCATTTCATTTTTGAGATTTTTTATATTCTTCTATATTTATACAGTCGTGAACTTTCCGTGATGTCCTTCCTTTTCTTAACTTTAAGTATCAACATTATATTTTATGTCGTCTAATTTTCAGGTGACAAACAAATGCACAGCTCAGCATCGATATTGATATTGCATATTACAGTGAAACACTTGAAACGAATCCCGAGCCAATCCTTTTTTTCACAAGTAATCATCGCGCACCACGATATTACAGTTAATGACCACACCAACAGCTTAAACATATACGCCTATTGAACCTCCCAGTTACCCATTCTCAACACAGAGCAAAATAATCAGCATGAATATCGAATTATGTCTAAATATAAATGAAACTTCATAATTGTAAAGTTATTGATGTGGAAAGTAAAGTATCAGTTTACCCTTATTTACAAATATAGTATGTTTTGGGATATCTACAAATGGAGATTTATGGTAACTGAAATACGCATACACATACGCATACGATTACATGTTAATGTAAAAGAAGGGACCATCTCAAGACAAACATAATATTTGTTTTTATTTCATTTTGCCATTTACCCGAAAAAACACCCACTTGTCGCAAGTCACTGACAAACTTTAGCACATAATGTTGTATCGAGTACACCTCGCCATGAACGGGATTCGAACTCATAACTTTACTGGTGATAGGCAATGATTGCAGATGTAGTTGTAAATCCAACTACAAAACAAGTATGGCCACGACGACCCCGTCTTCCTTGGGAAGAAAAATATAACTTCAAGGAAAAGTTTAGAAGATTTTGAAAGCTTTTTTTCTTTACCGCCTCCAGGAAAATACCCGTAATCCAAGAAATAAAAAGGCATTACTTACCTTTTGCAATTATTGATTTGATTTATTTTGCTTAACGTAACTTTCAGCAATATGTCAGCTATATCATGGCGACCAGTTGTATTGGTGGAAGAAGCCGGCGTACCCGGAGAGAACCATCGACCATGGGCAAGCAACTGGTAAACGTTATCACTTGCGACTTCGAGTCGATTGCACCCTATTTGTAATTAACAAAGCCGGGCGCGACCCCACGCCGTATTGGTGATAGGCTGTATGAGTGGTGTACAACATTATGTGATAAAGTTTGTCAGTGACTTGCGACTGGTCATTGGTTTTCTCCAAGTACTCCGGTTTCCTCCTCCAATAAAACTTGTCCTACTTCCGATTTTCACGCCTTTTTGTTTTGGTTCGTGTAGGGCACCTCAGTAGTTCGGATGCCTACACTAACAATTGGGTCTCTTTGGAAAGAAATAGCACTTGGCTTTCGGCTCGTGGAAACATCGTTTGTAAATATTAAGGTATTCTGATGTTACGATCAATTTAGCACGACCACTTAAGAAATGCAAGCAAGTGAGTTCCTCCCCTTGTTATATTAAATTTTTTTTCGGACGCACCTAGCCCTTGTGAATAGATGTGTGTCAATCGATTTCCATAAATCTCTAATAGTCAGTGCTGCATAATTCACACTTAACAAAAATCATCTTCATTATTTATTGATACATGTATTTGAACAACAGCGTGATGGTTGAGTTCATACAGTAAGTTGTTGTTTAGCAAAAAATAAAGGAAAACAAGCTCGAAGACGAGCTAGACGAGCAGGTCAGATATGTGACAAGAAATCTTACTACAAATTTGAAGTTTAGCTGCAGACTAGACAGAAGTCCAATGAGCATATATGTAAATACGCCTATACACAACAGTCTGAGTGAGTGAGTGAGTGCGTGCGTGCGTGCGTGCGTGCGTGCGTGCGTGAGTGAGTGAGTGAGTGAGTGAGTGTTTAACGCCAATTCAGCATTTGTTCAGCTATATCATGATGTGAACAAGTTAATTTTCAATGAGATGATGATGATGAGATCCGCTTTGTTCTAGCCCAACACGCTGAGTTGGATTTCTATAGTGCTAGCTCACTGAAACAGTCCGTGGGTAGACATGTCTTCCATTTGGACACATTATTATGATCCCAAGCGGACCAGTCTTTGATAGTTATCCTTAGTGATGCATGCGTAGCGGAGAAGCAACAAATACCAATTTAGTAGTCTTTGGCTTGACCCTACCGGGTCTCGAACCCACGATCTACCGAACTTGTGGCGAGCACACTAACCATTACACCGCCGATGTGGTTCACTGCAGCAGTCTGTTAATGTCCGATGTTATTATTGTTAGTGAAAGAAAAACAAATCATTGTTTGAATGCTATCTTCGACAAAAGAATAGTTCTAGAACAAATAGTTCATAGTTGAAATCATTAAAACACCAATTAAGAAATACAAAAACTAAAAACTATTTGATTCTATACGAAGTGCAATACAAATGGATTGCGGGAAACTGACAGTCAATATTACATATTGGTCATAGTACCACAGTACCAAATATTAGACTGATGGGAAGCATAAGAAAAAAAAAAGAATTATAGGTTTAGAAGAGCAATCAAAAATAAAACAAAGATTCTTTTTCACATCTAGCTGCTACAATATAAACATACTGCCCTTGGATGAAGGTGTTAGGGTAGATTAACACACGATGGAAAAAATTATCACCCGAGACGAAGTCGAGGGTGATAATTTTTTCACAGAGTGTGTTAATCACCCTAACACCTTCATCCAAGGGCAGTATGTTTTTTATTATACTGAATGCCTAATAATTCAAGTGTGCATTATGTTATTGGGACAATTGTTAAAAAAAAAAAAAAGTCATCAAATAAGATAGTTTACTTACATTAACGACAACAAAACATCAAATTTAGCAAGATAATAACCTAATGTTTATAACAATTAATGTAAAATGTTAGATCTAATAGTATATTTTGATAAATATTATCACATGTTTGCTTCTATATTTTGACTATTGCATAAATAATTTTCAAGCCAATGTATTCTTTCTCATTTTGAAAACAAATGAACATTTACAGTGCAGTTGTTGTTTGAAATGTTTGGCATTAAATTTTAATACCGTTCAATTATTGTAAATACAAACATATCATTCTTGCATATTCATGCTCTAATAATCGCACGAATTAAAATTTCGCGAAATGTTGTTGACAAATTTGGAACATTAATAACATGACGTCATATGAATACTTCCAGTTTAAAACGTAAAGATCAGGCGTCATTTGGCTTCGTGTACGCTTCAATTTATTTCATTAATTCAGAGATATTATCCTCCGTAATGTCAACAAACGCCATGACGAGCGTTTGGCGGTTTTTGTCGTCTGGAGATAACGGAAATGATGAGGAAATAAGAATCGGTAAACCTCGGCCGGAGCTGGTGTTAATTTGTCTGGATCGGTAAACTTCGGGCTCAGCGGGTGTTAATTTTAGGCATTAACACCCGTTGCTAATATTATCACATGTTGATAGGGATGGGCGGTGCTTATGAAAGATTAGTGAAAATTAACAAATGCCGCTTGTCCAATGAAATGAATGGATAATGTAAGAAATTTGCATAAAGTATAATACTTATTGTTATTCAATAGTCGTAGGGGTTATATGGCTATTCTACTGTGAGGCAGACGTTCCACTGGACAAAGGTCACATTTCAACACATAAAACGAATAAAAACACACAACACTTTTGTTACAGATGTACTGCACTAGATTTACCAATTGGGGTTCGAATAACTGATGAAGGGAAATTAATTTCTAACAAAAATATATATATTCCGTCAGTCTTCCCAAAAGTCAAGATCCAGCAATCATTCACGGAACATTCAATGTTTATCAATTATTTAGACTCGTTGATCGTTCATGAAATATAGTCTGTACAATAGTATAGTGTGTATCAATACAATTGAGACATGATCGATTTGTTATATCTAGTAATATAGGTTTTGGTCACCAATTATTTTAGTGTGAAAATTAAGATGTCGCGTATATCACTGTAACATGTTTTGTATTATTTATTAATATATAAAACATGAATAGATTATTATTTCTTATATTCATTTTGCTTCATAGTGAATTATTACACAAGTCAATACTATATAAAAGACAACTAAAATGTAGGCACTTGTTGGAGAATTATAATATTTACAAGAGCTGTAATTAAAAAAAAAAAGAAGAAAAAGAAAAATAACTCACCATTAACATAAAGTATCTTAGTATTTGATGTTCTTCCTCCGAATGGATTTTGACATTTCCATCTTGTTCCATGTAAACTTTCTGTTAGATAAAATCCTGGTATAGTTACGGTGTAGGTGTTAGTTGTAGGGTTACATGTATATGTATAATCTGCTATGCAGCCTCCGTTAAATACACATGTACCATCTGTATTACTACCAGTAATGATACATATAGTAGTAATATCTCTGGTGAATGAAATCAAAGTCTTTGTAGTAACACGTGTGAAGGTATAATCTAGTCCAACAGTGGCATCATCTGATGACATTGTTGGTGTAAAAACCTGGAAAGTGAGCACAAAATAAAGATACAAACATACATTATTACTATCTATCTTGAGTATTATAGAAATGTATGTAACAACACATGTGAAGGTAAAATCTAGTCCAACAGTGGCATTATCAGATGACGTTGTTAAGAGTATAATCTACAAATTGAACGCACAATTAATTAATTTAAGTCAAACAACCAAATATATATTGAAGTACTAACAACAACCTGTGATTCTTGTGAATCAAGTAGTCCCGAGTTATTAGTTAGAGTTGCCAGTGTAAAGTTGTGACAGAATAAACAAGTTCATTTGTGTGTTAACATGTTGAAGTTATATTATTTCTTAGAATTATGCTACGAGTATGGCATTATCAAGGAACCTGTAATATGAAACTATGTAATAAATTAATATGACGGTGTGCGTTATAAGGTGGTACCCAACACCTGACCCAAAATTTTTCTGTCGTTTAATTTTTTAGATTTTTTTGTGTGTGAAACATTATGATATTACCTATCAAATATTAAAAAATCAAAAGATTTTAACCAAGGGATTCTACACACTTCTATTTTAAATCCTCCCTTAAATCGAAGGTATAGCCGTAGATGACAATAATGCTAGTTAATGCTTAATTTTCCTTTTTTTGGGAGGTAAAAGAAATAATTTACTAAACAGTTAAGCTTATTTTGAAAGTGTGATACCAGTTCCAGCTAATTAACACGAAAATTATGGATTTTTTTTTTTAATTAGCAAATTTTTTAGATGAAAAATAGAATATTTTACCAAGAAATACCGTAAAATACAACGGCAAAAAATGTTTTTTTTAAGTAGTCATAATAATAGAAAACATGTGTCGTTTATTTTTTTCAAAAAAAAACTCATACAATATGAAGAACAATTCTAGGTAAAACTGTTTAAGTTTCAGAATTTTTCAACCAACCGATACAGAGAATAGGCGAACTTTTTCACACCTCCACTTTTTTTTACAAAAAAACACCATTGATTGCATTTTGTTGAATAACTCTATCTTTATCTCTTTTGTGACTATCTTATATGAACATTAACTGATTCCATTATATTACATTTAATTTAATAATTTTCATACTTACATGTGTCATACTGTCCAATTTAGGAAACGCATGGCAGTCATTTAGGTCAGGAAATGCTCCCCCCTCCCCCCAGAAAAAAAAATCATAAAAACATTTTTTTTAGAAAACAATAATATCTAAAAAAGTGTGGCGTTTATTTCCTTCTAAAATCCTTATGTAATTTGAAGACCAATACTAGGTAACACTCTAAGTTTCAGAATTTTTCAAGCGACCAAAAGGACAACCGACATACTTTGTCATCCCCCCTATTTTTAGTCTATATGAGTGCATTATAGCTGAATAACTCTATCTTTATCTCCTAATAATGTGACCATCTTATATGAATAGTAACTTATTCCATTATAATACATTTAATGAGTGAAGTTGAAAGTAATAATATAATGTACTGGAATAACAAGTGACTACCACGGTACCAAAGTAATCTCCCTTTGATTCTTAAAAATACGTTGAACAGATTTTCATTGTTTTTTTCGGGGAGCTCATCTGATCTTTTTTTTCCCTTTCTTCCTACATACAAGTTTGTGTTTAATTAAACAAAAGCTATAACTACCACAGTACCATAGAACTCTGGGCTAAGCTACATGTTAGTGTAACATGGCCCTCCCTTTTTGGAATCTTAGTTGACAGAGTATTTGGGGGTAAAATGTAGACACTGAGATTTAAAATTATATTTTTGTATAAAATATCTTTGAAATCAAATCTCAATTATATTGTAGTTAATGACATTTTTTACCTCTCACCAACTGCATTGGATAAATGCAATGATAAGTTACACCAGCAGCAGTACATCTCCCTTGTCATTACATATTGTACATCTAATTCTACTACGCGTCTACCCTCGTTCCATCCATTGCTGACATGTATATCATTTTCGTCTATTGTTATTTCTGAACCAATATCAAGCAGATTATGTGTACATGGTTCTGTAACTAATACAGAGGTCGTGGTCATGTAATTTTGGGTCTAGAAAAAATGTGGTTTTCCGTTCACTATTTATTGATAATTTTCTGATAAATGAAGATCGTTGGTTTTTTGTCTTGTTTGCCATAAAGTAACCACGGCGACACATGACCTATCGTTATATTTTTTTATACCAGATATTATCAGTAAATACTATTTATTAGAGACACTAAAAAATGTAAAACAATCATTAGGTCCTATCACTCAGCACAGCGTTCGTTTTATAATCATTGTACATCTGTGTCAGCTAAACGTTTGAAATTGAAGCGAAACTTTTAAAACATTTCACTGATCCCGGTAATAGAATATAGTTACCTCCCTGTAGTGTTAGGTACCACCTTAAGAGTAAGCTTCATGGTGTTTAACGCCACTTTCAACAATATGTCAGTTATTTCGTGGCGGTCTGTTTTATTGGAGGAGGAAACAGGAGTACTCGGAGAAAACCACCGATCTGTCGCAAGCCACTGACAAACTTTATCACATAATGTTGTATCGAGTACATCTTGACATAATTTAATTTGATTTGAATATTTCAATCTGATTGGTTAATCCGCCTGGAGAAAATTTTGTCTATACTGGATAACCTGGGTTGGTATTGTGACGTCAACAACGTGTTCATCCGCCAACGACAAATTCAAATAGTCACATGAAATAATCGTAATTAAAATTGAGGAATCATCAAATTTTGTTGTAAAAATTAAATTATAAGGAATATTTGAAATTGTTGAACAGGTTATACTTGCATAACCTGGTTTGGGTTAGTTTACGCTTTTCATAAGCGTAAACTGACCCAAACCAGGTTATATCGTATAACCTGTTCAACAATTTCAAATATTCCTTAAATGAACGCACAATTTTAGTGGTGATAGGTACTGATTGCACAGGTAGTTGTAATTCCAAATACCATACGATAACGGCCACGACGGCCCCAACAATATCTGTGGATGTGTTTAGAACATGTAGGTCATCTTTATTTAATTAATAGCATGGAAAAGAAATACATTTTTGAAAGTACAATAATATGTTATTGAATATAACGTTAGGATGGAGTATACATTTCTTTTTAAATCAATATCTTGAGTCACGACGTGATTGAAGTAGACGACCACAAATTGGAATTTTTTTATTTTGGGGATGAACTCTATCTACATACACTCGCATACACTAGAGCGCAAGTGTCTAAATATCATCGTAAGCTTTAAGTTTGACAGGTACTTACAAACAATGTATGCTAAAGGAGAAGATTGACTAGAAGCAAAATTATTCAAGGGATCGTCGTGGTTGTCATCGTATGGTTGCCTGATTAGCATATACTGCTGAATAACAGGATTCAGTAATTTGTTGTTTACCAAATAAAGATCTCAAAAACATTATAGCACAGCTCATATAAAACATAGGAATATACATTATTGTCAACGGGTAATATTCAGGGTTTGATTTCAAATCTAAGCATTCCTGCTGAAACACATCTTCATAGACAAACATTACATCATTCGATTTAACTTTCATTTTTTTTTCTAAAAATATGTTCGGTCTGTCTGGAGTAATACTAATTAACTTGGGAGATTTTAATCCTAATTTCTCAGGTAAGGTTTTTACCTGGTCCTTTGTCAAGGTTCCACTCATTGCAACAAATCTGGCTTCTTCGAATATAGCTGGCAACTCTCTTAACTTGTTATAATCGGGCCGGAAATCTGTGTGCCTGAAAAGGTATGAAAATTTACAATTGAAGTATTTATCAATTATGATTTTTTTTCTTCTTTATTAATTGCATTTTTTTAAATGCACACATTATTTGTCAATGTTTAAAATTGAATAAGTTGGAATAAGATGAAGGACTATATAATCAACAACATGATTTATATGTACCGGTAGTTGAATTTTTCGTTGTGAATTTTATTTGTGTTAGATTATTTGCTGTTGGAAATTACTACGCCATTGATTGTTTACATCTGACGTCATCATGGAGGCATGTGCAAGTTTGGGTTTGAGTTTTATTGGGATGTAAAACATCTCTTTTATAATCATGTGACCACTTCATAACCAATCATATTGTAACATTTCAATGAAAAACGGAAGTAATGTAATTATAATGAAAACAAATGAAATAAATATTATGTCATAATTATATTCTTTTTGAAAATCTAAATTGTTCATTTATATTCGATTATTTAAACTGCTAGGTTACATATAATATATATCTATTAATATTCTTGTAAATTATGTAATTTTACTTTGTAAATTGACTATATGCATTTAATTTTAAAATAAGTGGTATTTTTCTTATCATATTTGAATAAAATTGCTAACGTTTTGAATATCATATCTGTAATCAAGTTAAACAAGAAAACCCTGGTTCGTCGTATTATGATGGAATTTATCACTTGTTATTGTATATATTAACTGTCACAAACTGTAAAATTTCTATAATTAATAATATGCATTATCATCAATAAATACTGAACATTTGCTTTCTTATCTGAATTCTTTTTTCTCTCTCATTCTGTGCCAACCATCGTGTTTAGTATTTTTTTTTCTTTAGATAGAATCTGAAATAAAATCTCAACAAAAAAATAATTAATAAAAGTCTAAAATAGTGAATTTGAATACTTCAGCAATTTACACACACAAAAAGTTGTTTTTTCTCCCTCAAACAGAACTTTTTAATAGATATACCATTCATTGCAAAAGCATACCACATCAAAAAGTAACAGTTCAAGGAGATAATACAAAGTGCACTAGCTGAAAATAAAAAGATAAAAGAACAGAAACAGTTCTTGTGGAAAAAGTTGTATTCACAAATGTAATTCAGATATAAAACACTACATGATGGAAACATGACTTGTTTTAATGCTTTACAACAATTCCATACATATATTCAACATATAACAGCTATAATGAAAAGTAATATGATGCTCATTAGAACATCTTTTATTACTAACTTACATCAGTCAGATGCTAATTATAACTAATACAGCCATATGTACATGTATCAGAATTGGCAGGAATTTACTTCTCAGAGCAATACCACATCAAAGGTGAATATGGAAGGAAGGTTTTGCTTTAGGAGCAATATGCAATAAGGTCCATATTGAGCAAACCATTTCAGGTGTTATATTCTTTTTTGTTATGCAAATTAACACAATATACCCTAGTAGTTAGTGTTCAATACATTACACTGCCAATACAAAATAATAAACATTTTATTCTAATGCAACTTTTTTTTTTCAAATATGAATTTTCATGATTGACTACTGTTTACCATCAAATACACAGTTGACATGTCATATCTAAGGGTCATACGTGTACTTTGAATTTTGTATTGCATTAGAATAGAAACTAGAGGCTCCTAGGAGCCTGTAATCGCTCACCTGGCTCAAAGTTAGCCCAGCAGTTTCAGAGGAGATAATTTTTAAGTGA
>MJUT01065015.1:13477-24966 GCA_002080005.1 Gigantidas platifrons | reverse complement strand
AGTATATTACCTCCCCTTTTAGCTGTATCATATTATAACTAATACTATCATTTTCTATGCAGGTCTTGATGAAAAAGACTTAGAGTTACCTCCAGAAGAAAAACATCTTTTCAGACTGGCTACACTCATAACAGTAGATGAATGCTACAATCTTGTCATCAAGCTAGGATTGCCACGCATTACCAGGAATGACATTCAAGACACAGATAGATATGATAACACAGTCAAGAAATATGTTGCTCTTTGTAAATGGAAAGACCTAAAGTACAAACAGATGTCTAAGCCGTCATTTAAGGAGTTATCTGATGCTTTAGCTGAAGACTATCATACTCATTTTCTATGTCAGGTAGGTAAGAACTGTAGTCATAGGTGACTGTTTACCAGTATAACAGGTAATAACTTTAGTCATAGGTACCTGTTAAACTATGGTAGGTAATAACTGTAGTCATAGGTGACTGTTTAACTGTATAGTAGGTAATAACTGTAGTCATAGGTGACTGTTTAATTGTGTGGTAGGTAATAACTGTAGTCATAGGTGACTGTTTTAATTGTGTGGTAGGTAATAACTGTGGTCATAGGTGACTTTTTAACTGTATAGTAGGTAATAACTGTAGACATAGGTGACTGTTTAACTGTAGTCAGGTAACTGTTTAATTGTATGGTAGGTAATAACTGTATTCATAGGTGACTGTTTAACTGTATAGTAGGTAATAACTGTAGTCATAGGAAACTGTTTAACTGTATAGTAGGTAATAACTGTAGTCATAGGTGACTGTTTAACTGTATGGTGGGTAATAACTGTAGTCATAGGTGACTGTTTAACTGTATAGTAGGTAATAAATGTAGTTATAGGAAACTGTTTAACTGTATAGTAGGTAATAACTGTAGTCATAGGTGACTGTTTAACTGTATGGTAGGTAATAACTGTATTCATAGGTGACTGTTTAACTGTATAGAAGGTAATACCTGTAACCATAGGTAACTGTTTAATTGTATGGTAGGTAATAACTAGTCATAGGTGACTGTTTAACTGTATAGTAGGTAATAACTATAGTCATATGTGACTGTTTAACTGTATAGTAGGTAATAACTATAGTCATAGGTGACTGTTCAACTGTATAGTAGGTAATAACTGTAGCCATGGGTGACTGTTTCACTGTATAGTAGGTAATAACTGTTGTCATAGGTGACTGTTTAACTGCATGGTAGGTAATAACTGTAGTGACTGGTGACTGTTTAGCTGTATGGTAGGTAATAAATGTAGTCATAGGTGACTATAACAGGTAATAGCCGTAGTCATAGTGAACTGTTTAGGTATAGTAGGTAATAACTGTAGTCATAGGTGACTGTTTAACTGTTTGGTAGGTAATAACTGTAGTCATAGGTGACTGTATAACAGGTAATGACTGTAATCATAGGTGACTGTTTAGGTATATTAGGTAATAACTGTAGTCATAGGTGACTGTTTAACTGTATGACAGAATAACATTAGTCATAGGTGACTTTATAACTGTACAATAGGTAATAAATGTATTGATAGGTAACTGTTGAACTGCATAGTAGGTAATGACTGTAGTCATTGGTTACTTTATAATGCTATGGTAGGTAAGAACTGTAGTCATAGGTCACTGTTTAACTGTATGGTAGATAATAACTGTAGTCACAGGTGACTCTTTAACTTATGGTAGGTAATAATTGTGGTCATAACTGACTATTTGACTGTATAATAGATAATAACTAGTCATAGGTGACTGTTTAACTGTATAATATGGAATAACAGTAGTCATATGTGACTGTTTTAATTGTGTGGTAGGTAATAACTGTGGTCATAGGTGACTTTTTAACTGTATAGTAGGTAATAACTGTAGACATAGGTGACTGTTTAACTGTAGTCAGGTAACTGTTTAATTGTATGGTAGGTAATAACTGTAGTCATAGGGTGACTGTTTAATTGTATGGTAGGTAATAACTGTAGTCATAGGTGGCTGTTTAACTGTATGGTAGGTAATAGCTTTAGTCATAGGTTACTGTTTAACTGCATGGTAGGTAATGACTGTAGTCATAGGTAACTGTTTAATTGTATTGTAGGTAGTAATTGCAGTCATAGGTGGCTGTTTAACTGTATGGTAGGTATTAACTGTAGTCATAAGTGACTGTTTAACTGTATGATAGGTAATAACTTTAGTCTTAGGTTACTGTTTAACTGTATGATAGGTAATAACTGTAGTCTTAGGTTACTGTTTAACTGTATGGTAGGTAATAACTGTAGTCATAGGTGACTGTTTAACTGTATAGTAGGTAATAACTGTAGTCTTAGATTACTCTTTACCTGTATGGTAGGTAATAACTGTAGTCATGGGTGACTGTTTAACTGTATAGTAGGTAATAACTGTAGTCATGTGTGACTGTTTAACTGTATAGTAGGTAATAACTGTAGTCATATGTGGCTGTTTAACTGTATGGTAGGTATTAACTGTAGTCATAGGTGACTGTTTAACTGTATGGTAGGTAATAACTGTAGTCTTAGGTTACTCTTTACCTGTATGGTAGGTAATAATTGTAGTCATGGGTGACTGTTTAACTGTATGGTAGGTAATAACTGTAGTCTTAGGTTACTCTTTACCTGTATGGTAGGTAATAACTGTAGTCATAGGTTGCTGTTTAACTGTATGGTAGGTATTAACTGTAGTCATATGTGGCTGTTTAACTGTATGGTAGGTAATAGATTTAGTCATATGTTATTGTTTAACTGCATGGTAGGTAATAACTAGTCATAGGTGACTGTTTAATTGTATGGCAGGTAATAACTGTAGTCATAGGTGACTGTTTACCTGTATGGTAGGTAATAACTGTAGTCATAGGTGACTGTTTAGCTGTATAGTAGGTAATAACTGTAGTCATAGGTGACTGTTTAAATGTGTGGTAGGTAATAACTGTAGTCATAGGTGACTGTTTAACTGTATAGTAGGTAATCACTTTAGTCATAGGTGACTGTTTAAATGTTTGGTAGGTAATAACTGTAGTCATAGGTGACTATAACAGGTAATAACTGTAGTCATAGGTGACTGTTTAACTATATGGTAGGTAATAACTGTAGTCATAGGTGACTGTTTAGCTGAATGGTAGGTAATAACTGTAGTCATAGGTGACTGTTTAGCTGTATGGTAGGTAATAACTGTAGTCATAGGTGACTGTTTAACTGTACTGTTGGTAATCACTGTAGTCATAGGTGACTGTTTAACTGCATGGTAGGTAATAACTGTAGTGATTGGTGACTGCTTAGCTGTATGGTAGGTAATAAATGTAGTCATAGGTGACTATAACAGGTAATAGCTGTAGTCATAGTGAACTGTTTAGGTATAGTAGGTATTAACTGTAGTCATATGTGACTGTTTACATGTTTGGTAGGTAATAACTGTAGTCATAGGTGACTGTATAACAGGTAATGACCGTAATCATAGGTGACTGTTTAGGTATATTAGGTAATAACTGTAGTCATATGTGACTGTTTAACTGCATGGTAGGTAATAACTGTAGTCATAGGTGACTGTTTAACTGTATGACAGAATAACATTAGTCATAGGTGACTTTATAACTGTACAATAGGTAATAAATGTATTCATAGGTAACTGTTGAACTGCATAGTAGGTAATGACTGTAGTCATTGGTTACTTTATAATGCTATGGTAGGTAAGAACTGTAGTCATAGGTCACTGTTTAACTGTATGGTAGATAATAACTGTAGTCACAGGTGACTCTTTAACTTATGGTAGGTAATAATTGTGGTCACAGCTGACTGTTTGACTGTATAGTAGATAATAACTAGTCATAGGTGACTGTTTAACTGTATAATAGGGAATAACAGTACTCATATGTGACTGTTTTAACTGTATGGTGGGTAATAACTGTAGTCATAGGTGACTGTTTAATTGTATGGTAGGTAATAACTTTAGTCATAGGTGACTGTTTAATTGTATGGTAGGTAATAACTGTAGTCATAGCTATATATAGGGTGACTGTTTAATTGTATGGTAGGTAATAATTGCAGTCATAGGTGGCTGTTTAACTGCATGGTAGGTAATAACTGTAGTCTTAGGTTACTGTTTAACTGTACGGTAGGTAATAGCTTTAATCATAGGTTACTGTTTAACTGCATGGTAGGTAATGACTGTAGTCATAGGTAACTGTTTAATTGTATGGTGGGTAATAATTGCAGTCATAGGTGACTGTTTAACTGCATGGTAGGTAATAACTGTAGTCTTAGGTTACTGTTTAACTGTACGGTAGGTAATAACTGTAGTTATAGGTGACTGTTTAACTGTATAGTAGGTAATAACTGTAGTCATAGGTGGCTGTTTTACTGTATGGTAGGTAGCAGCTTTTGTCATATGTTACTGTTTAACTGCATGGTAGGTAATAACTGTAGTCATAGGTTACTGTTTAACTGTATGGTAGGTATTAACTGTAGTCATATGTGGCTGTTTAACTGTATGGTAGGTAACAGCTTTTGTCATATGTTACTGTTTAACTACATGGTAGGTAATAACTGTAGTCATAGGTTACTGTTTAACTGTATGGTAGGTAATAACTGTAGTCATAGGTGACTGTTTAACTGTATGGTAGGTATTAACTGTAGTCATAAGTGACTGTTTAACTGTATGGTAGGTAATAGCTTTAGTCATAGGTTACTTTTTAACTGCATGGTAGGTAATAACTGTAGTCAAGTCACAGCTGACTGATTCTTTATGAGGGAGGTAGTAACTCAAGTCACAGGTGACTGGTTCTTTATGAGATAGGTAATGAGTCAAGTCTCAGGTGACTGATTCTTTATGAGGTAGGTAGTATTTCAAGCCACAGGTGGCTGATTCTTTATGAGGTATGTAGTAAGTGAAACCACAGGTGACTGATTCTTTTGAAGTCGTTGGTATCTCAAGTCACAGGTGACTGGTTCTTTATGAGGTAGGCAGTATCTCAAGTCACAGGTGACTGGTTCTTTATTAGGTAGGTAGTATCTCAAGTCACAGGTGACTGGTTGTTTATGAGGTAGGTAGTATCTCAAGTCACAGGTAGTAACTCAAACTAGAGATGACTGGAATTGATATTTGTTGAATCAAAGTATGATTAATCTGTAGTATGAAATAATCACCTGATTCAAAGCATTGACATATTATGTGTACATGTTTTGTATATGTCTGCTATATATACTTGTCTCATTACTATATTATTAATATATTATAACATATTATTTATTTCAGCTATTCATGGAGGACGTAACAGTTTATGGTATGTAAAGTCTTATCGATCTTTACTGTGTTTATAATTTAATTATTCATTTTGAAAAGTATATGTTACGGAGACAATACCATCAATATAAAAGATATGTCTGACTGACACACTACCTACCATCAATGCAAAAAGTATGTCTGACTGACACACTACCATCAATACAGAAGGTATGTCTGACTGACACACTACCATGAATAAAAAGTATATCTGACTGACACACTACCACCAATACAAAGAGTATGTCTGACTGACACACTACCATCAATACAAAGAATATGTCTGAAAATCTTCTAATATTGAATAGGCTTGTTTTGCTTTATGACAATGAGTTGTTTTGAGATCAGATATTAGGCTGCAGGTAAGGTCATTCTTTGTAGTGGGTCTGAAAGGGGTCTAAGTGTGATACGTGAATGACCTTTTTTCGGAAGCGCGACACGTGAAAAACAGAAAATATAGACGTGAAAAATCATTATTCTGTACGTGAATGCGTGAAAATCGAACTTACTTTTAAGCGTGAAGCCAAATCAAAGTCCGTATTCTGATGCTTCGCTGCGTCAGAACACAGGCACTCGACGTTCAATGAATAAAATGTAGGGTCAATGTGGAAAAAAAAATAGTGTCACTGTTATATAATAATAATAATATGTTTACATTTGTGCCGAAAAATACATTGGAAGCCTCCTCTTTTTTTATATAATAGTGACACTATTTTTTTCCATACTGACCCTACATTTTATTCATTGAGTACATGTGGTCGGGACTTGATTTGTGACTCTACATTTCTTTTACTGCATCCCGTTTTAGGAGACTTTTTACGCTAGACTCTCTGACAAGTTAAAATTTAACCAGGGCAGCGATATTCTTAATCGGACAACGGTTTGAAATAATATGAAAGCAATATTATCAGTAAATATCAATATTGAATGAAGTTCTGAAGAAGGAAAATTCAAATCATGGTTGTATAAATAGAACTAAATAAGAATCATGTATATATGGTTTACTCTCACATTAAATGATTTCAAACACTACATTTTTCAGCTTTAGAACCGATTTTCCTAAATAAAAAAACAGGTAAGAAAACATGAAGGAACATCTATTATAAGAGTAACATATAATAATAAACCCATAGCGAACATAATAAATCCAAACAGACAAGAAAACATGCAGAGATATAATGATGGAAGACGAAACACAAGCACGTCTGGTGTATTCATATGCTCATGAAGAGTGAGCGATATCTACCACTCATATATAGTCAACAACATTCAAATCTTAATATAATCGGTGAAATTAGTCACAATCTGGCAGCTATGAGGAACTGCCATATAATTAAACAAGAAAAGCCTACTATAAAACTACACATACAGATGTCACAATATAAATATAAAGGTCTTCAACAACATATATAACTGATACCAAGAAGTCCCTGACAATAAACGGTAATCAATCTATGCAGATAAGCATGAAACGTGAAATATCCAAATATCTAAGCGTGAAGCGTGATTTTGCCAAATTTTAAGCATGATTGCGTGATTGGTACCCGTCCTTTAGGACCCCCTTTGTATTAAGATTAACGCGGAAAAAATAATTGTATCAAATTATCTCCTTTGTTTATAGCCAAGACTTAAAATATGTAATTATCTCCCTTCTTTATAGTTTGACATAAAATATATAATTATCTCCCTTGTTTTTCGCTAACCTTGTTTCTGGCTAAGACATAAAATAGATAATTATCTCCCTTCTTTATATTTAAGGCTTAAAATATATGATTATCTCCCTTGTTTATAGGTATGACTTAAAATAGATAATTATCTCCCTTGTGTATAGTTAAGACTTGAGATATATAATTATCTGCCTTGTGTATAGTTAAGACTTAAAATATATAATTATCTCCCTTGTGTATAGTTAAGATTTAAAATATATAATTATCTCCCTTGTTTATAGTTAAGACTTAAATAAATAATTATCTACCTTGTGTATAGTTACGACTTAAAATAGATAATTATCTCCCTTGTTTATAGTTAAGACTTAAAATATATAATTATCTCTCCTGTTTAAAGTTAAGACTTAAAATAGACAATTAACTTTCTTGTTTATAGTTAAGACTTAAATAGATAATTATCTCCCTTGTGTATAGCTTAGACTTAAAATAGATAATTACCCCCCTTGTTTATTAATAAAACTTTCACTTAGGTAAATACAGTTATCTCTGTTTCGTATTATTGTCAAAGATGGCTACCATTGCAGGACATATTAAACATTTGATCGTTTTGGAGGATAGGAAAGACATATTGGGGAACTACAATTCCCATTGCTTTTATTTTCTAGAAATTGCAAATAGTGCACTACAAGAAATCCCTGAGGATGATGTTTTGCAGGACTTATCAAAAGAAGTCGGGAACTGTGCTATGCACCTTGGAGTTGAACTAGGATTAAGTATGGCAGCAATCGAGGGGATTCTTTTCGAGTATCCAAAGAGCATATTCAAACAGACCCTTGGTGTTATGGAAGAGTGGAAAAGTTCAAGTAAAGTTAAAACGACGATAATCATGCTAATGAAGGCATTTCAATCAGCTGATGGAAGAGGACTCACGTTTTTAAGGGAGAAATATGGGTAATTCTGATAAATAAATAAAAAAAGACCAACATTTGTACAAGATTCTGCAGCTTGTACAAGGAAAACTTGCTTTTCACCAATCTATACGTATGATGTTGTACATGTATTGTATAATGTCAAACAAACAAGTTAAGGGCTAATGTGTTTGGTGTTTAATGCCACTTTCAATGACATTCCTTTTTTTTCATTGTGGCAGTTATTTGTATTGATGGTGGAAACCGTAGTCTCCGAAGAAAACCATAGACATTTCTCAAGTCAATGACAAACTTTATCACATAATGATGTATCGAGTACACCTCACTATCAACATGATTCAAACTCTTTTTGATAGCCACTGATTGTATACGTAACAGCTCCTAAACAAGATTAGTGGGTGATTGTTGCTTAACACCACCTCAGCAATGTATAGGTTAGATCATGGTGAGAACAAGTTATATTTTAATGAGATGATGATGTCACTACATTACGTTTGTGTTTAACCCTGTCCCTTTTAATTGAATCCCCTGTACCTATCCAACAAAGTGAGCAATCATGTAATTTGTGTGTTCGGGATATCCATTTTGCCTTTTCCTATGACTTTATAAGTTTTTTTCAGACGTGGCATTTTAGGGAAAGATTTATTGCACTGTAGAGGATCATTAAATGATATCAGTTATTACAAAAAAAAACATGAGTTGAAAATGAACACCATTATACAGTAGTTATAATTACATGGTTAATCATACTAGGAACGAACAACAGTATACAGTGGTTATAATTACCTGGTTAATTGTCCCCCGACGCTTCGTCGAAGGGGACTAAAGAAATGGGTGTCGTCCGTCCGTCCGTGTGATTGGTTTCCAGATGATAACTTGTGAATGAAAAGTCAGATTGAAGCTAGGTTTGGTTTGTAAGTGTATCTTATGAATATCTAGGTCAAGTTCGATAATGACAATTTTTCGACAATTTTTACTAGAGTTGTGCCCTTTTTTATACCTCAAAATTGCTAAATATTTGGTTTCCAAATGATAACTTGGGAACAATAGTCAGACTGAAAGTAGGTTTGGTATGTAAGTGTATCTCATGAATATCTAGGTCAAGTTTGATAGCGATCATTTTTCGACAATTCTTACCAGAGTTACTCCCCTTTTTTTACTTCAAAATGGTCCTTGGGTGGTCCCCTTTCAGAATTATTTAAGTCAGGTGAGTGATACCGGCTCACCTGAACCTCTAGTTTACAGTAGTTTCAAAATTTAATTATACTAGGTACAAACACTGTTGTACAGTGGTTATAATTACATGGTTAATCATACTAGGAACAAACACTGTTATACAGTGGTTATAATTACATGGTTAATCATACTAGGAACAAACATCATTATACAGTGGTCATAATTACATGGTTAATCATACTAGGAACAAACACTATTATACAGTGGTTATAATTACATGGTTAATTATACTAGGAACAAACACTATTATACAGTGGTTATAATTACATGGTTAATCATACTAGGAACAAACACTGTTATACAGTGGTTATAATTACATGGTTAATCATACTAGGTATGAACACCATTATACAGTGGTTATAATTAAATTGGGCTGTTGTATTTTTCAGGGTCTAAGGAATGTAGTAAGGATCACAAGAATGAAGGAGGAGAAAAGATATCTGATGATGGCGATGGAAATCTCCAAGAATCGTAATCTGGTTACTATAGCAACAACCAAGAGAGACAGAACATGTCAACCTACAGTTGTAACACCCTAGTACTAGTTCAACATCTCCTGTACATCAATACTGACAAACTCTGAACTTGCAAAAATTTTCTGACATGTCCAATACAAAATGCTAAGTTCTGTCCCAAGTGTGATCTTGAGCATACCTGATGAAGGCTATTCCAGAAACTTGGCATGTGCACTAAATTTTATATCTACGTTTTTATTTTCAAACAAATTGCAATGTCATCATGATATCGGTGTTGATAGTTTTAGAATTTGTTGGATTTTAATTCAGTTTATCTTACACAGGGGACAACAACATTTTGAGACATTTATTTTATCTATTGTGTTCTCAATTGAAATGAGAGATATTGCTTTTTAATGCAGTTTATACTTTTGCTTTGCATTTTTTAAAAATATGTGAAATTTTCAATTAACTGGATTATGTGCCCTTGAGGTGCTATAGTTGTGGTAACAATGTAGTGACTTTTGGAAAATTTCTTCTCACTCTTTAAACAGTGAGTTCATTGTTTATAAAATGGTGGCATCTAAAACAAGCGAACACAATAAAAGTCAAATCCAGAGACATTTGTCAGTACACATTAGAACAACAACCACATCTGTGGCGTAATGGTTAGCGCGCTCGCTTTGAGGGCGGTAGATCATGGGTTCGAGCCCCGGTCGGGTCAAACCAAAGACTATTAAGTTGATATTTGTTGCTTCTCCATTAGGCATGCAGAATTAAGAGGAAAGAGCAAAGACTGGTTGGCTCGGAATCAGAATAATGTGTCCGAGTGAGGCGACATTTCTATCGGTGGACTGTTTTTTCAGTGAGCTAGCACTATAATAATCCAACTCAGCGTGTTGGTCTAGAACAAAGCGGACCTGATCATCATCTCATTGAAAATTAACTTGTTCTCGGCTTGATATAGCTGAAAAATTATAGAATTGGGGTTAGACAACAATCACTCACTCACTCATTGGTATAAGCTTTACAAAAGGTTTAGTACACAGTGAAGTCCTAGAAGAAATTGAAAAACATGTGGATTAAGGTTTAATACAGTCCATAAAAATAACAGAGAGAAACTATATTGTCACAGTTTTCGACCCCGGCACATTCTATTAACAAGGGGGTCAAAATTAGAAACCGATATATAAAATTTGTTGATGTAGAAAAGCAAGTTACAAATATAACAATAAAAGATACACCGTGTGAATTGTCCAATCAGGTAATATGTGCTTTTATGTAAACATTCGTCGATATGGTACAACGCTCTCTACGTTATATGCATAGATCTGATTAAGGGATAGGGACCCGATATATGCAACTCATGAACTGTGTTCCCCTTATTCCTATTATGAGTCAATTTGGGAGGTTTGATGTCCGAATATTGAGTGTGTGAAACATAAATATCCAAATGCTAGCATAGGTGTATGCATAAAAAAATGTATCTGAATAACAATAAGATGAAGTTTATTGACTTGTGGTCAGAGTTCACTCCAAAATATGTACCAATCAGATCACTTTATAACCTAAATGACCCAAGTGGGGCCCACAGTAGTGAAGCAGGAGCTAGTGTTATAAGTGACATGATACTGGATTATGTAAAATTACCAGTAGAAGGTGACTTCACCACTCACAATATTTTTTTTTAAACGTATCAGAAGTTCAACATCAACCCCAGGTTCAACGGATAAACAACAATAAAAAAATTCCCAAATCATTTGGAAGCTATAGTACCCCTTGAACAAAATATGCTCATGGCAATATTTAATTATTGACATTTCTAGTAAATATTATTTTTTGCATGATTCATATACAGCATGCACTTTGTTTGCACGTGGCTAGCATCCTAATTCATAACCTATCAATGACAAAATCACC
>MJUT01065001.1:7219-27074 GCA_002080005.1 Gigantidas platifrons | reverse complement strand
AACAGGTCATATAATTGTTAATTAGAATGAAATTACAAATGTAAGAGTTGACATTTCACACCTGCTGTGCATGTATTTCCCAGGTGAAACTGCCAGAGGCGTTTGTTTACATACATGTAGATGATTTCTTGTTTATTTGTCCTAGAGTAAATTATAGAAAAAATGCATTTATTAAATATGTTTTCCCTTATTGTACAAAATTACTGGTACATGTAAATAAAGGAAATACATGTTTTTATATGTTTACACTTTAATTAATTTTTTTTTAATAATAGTAAGATTGAAATTGTAGTAATTATTTTAAACTGGAAATCGTAGCGTGGGTTCGTTTCGTGTATCGTGTATCGTTCTTTTCGTGTATCGTTCGTTACGTGTATCGTTCGTTCGTATTTCGTTTCGTGTATTAGTCTAATTAAACTAACGAACGATACACGCAAACGAAACGAACGAAAAACGCAAACGATACGAAATATCTGTTAAGTTAAACGATCCAGGGTCTCTAATATGAAAAAGACAGTTTAATTAGTGATGGTCAACAATTTCACCAATATCAACAAACGAGTGAGTGAGTGCTGTTTAACGCCATTTCAACAATTTTTCAGCTATATCATGGTGACAACAAGTAAATTGTCAATGAAATGAAGATGAGGTCCGCTTTGTCCTAGATGAGCACGCTTAGTTGGATTTTTGTAGTGCTAGCTCACTGAAACAACACTCAGTGGGTAGACATGTCGCTTCACTCGGACATATTATCCTGATACCGAGCCAACCAGTCTTTGCTTTTTCTCCTTAATGATGTGTGCCTAGCGGAGAAGCAACAAATACCAATCTTAAATTCTTTGGTTTGACCCGACCGGGGCTTGAACTCACGTCTCACCTAAAACCATTGAACACCAACATATGATTTTTTCTTGATGATTTTCTTTTGTCTTTAATTCTTTTATTTAAAAGGTATTTTTCCGTCGATCCAATGATATCTCTACGTGCTCACGTCGAGTACCGTAGATTTTTGCTTACATTCAGGATACTGTGTCCGTGTGGGGAGACATGTCTATCCACGGACTGTTGATTCAGTGAACTAGCACTATGAAATCCAACTAAGCATGTTGGTCTAGTACAAAGTGGACCTTATCATCATATCATTGAAAATTAACTTGTTCTCGACATGATATAGCTTGAAAATTTTCGAGTTGACTTTAAACAACAATCACTCACTCAATGGTATCTCTTATTTCGAATATGTAGCACATTCTTTCTTTCTGAAACAGCTGTCCTTCTTAGGGTCGTATATTACTCGACTCAACTATATGAGTAGAACTGTGTGTGTCTTATAAGAAGCAGGAACTGCTTACCATTCGCGAGCTTCTGGTTGATACCTCAGTCTTTGGTAGGGTACGTGTTGCATATCGTTTTAGTTGTAATGTGTTCTGTTATGTGCAGTATACAATTTAACGTAGACTTTATGGGAAAATGCTGATCACCCTTTTCTCGGAAAAGTTTTAACTCGACTCCAAGCTACAAATGAACGATCGTTGGGTCGATAATGTGTTTGTGTTGATGGGACAGTTTTAACATAACACTATAGTAAATGTTAAAACATTCTATAATGAGCTATCTAAATTAGAATATCTACGTGTTTTCCTAATGTTAAGATCTAGAAATGTTTACAGGAATCTTAGAAATGTCTCCCCATGTATACTATTTACATATAAATGTATTTTGACTCCCAATAACCTAAAGACTATGACAACCAGGTGAGACATACAATCTTTAAAGTTACGAGTTTGAAGATATCAAAGGGTTAATCATAATCCTTAAATCGAAGAACAGACAACGCAATGGCCAAGAAAAAGGACCAAAGAACAAACAAAAATAAAACTAAAAATCGAGTAACACGAACCTCACTAAAAACCGGGGGTTCAACTCAGGTGCTCTGGACGTATAGGTAGTTGCTGCTCCACTAGTGGCACCCATCGTGTTCATCTAGTTACCAATCCGGTGATACGTCATGAATGAGGAAAGAACCGGGAAGTGTGTATGACTAATGGAACACTGATTATGACAAGGAGCGACAAACACTCTCAGTCAAGACTCTATATAACACTGATTATGACAAGGTGCGACAAACAGTCTCAGTCAAGACTCTACATAACACTGATTATGACAACAAGGTGAGACAAACAGTCTCAGTAAAGACTCTAGATAACACTGATTATGACAAGATGAGACAAACAGTCTCAGTCAAGATTCTAGATAACACTGATTATGACAACAAAGTGAGACAAACAGTCTCAGTCAAGACTCTAGATAACACTGATTATGACAAGGTGCGACAAACACTCTCAGTCAAGACTCTAGATAACACTGATTATGACAACCAAGTGCGACAAACAGTCTCATTCAAGACTCTCGATAACACTGATTATGACAACCAGGTCAGCTAAATAATCTCAGTCAAGTCTCTAGGTAACACTGATTATGACAACAAGGTGAGACACACAGTCTCAGTCAATATTCTAGATAACACTGATTATGACAACAAGGTGCGATAAACACTTTCAGTCAAGACTCTAGATAACACTGATTATGACAACAAGGTGAGACAAACAGTCTCAATCAAGACTCTAGATAACACTGATTATGACAAGGTGCGACAAACACTCTCAGTCAAGACTCTAGATAACACTGAATATGACAACCAAGTGCGACAAACAGTCTCATTCAAGACTCTCGATAACACTGATTAAGACAACCAGGTCAGCTAAACAATCTCAGTCAAGTCTCTAGATAACACTGATTATGACAAGCAGGTGATACAAACAGTCACCCACCATAATTCGAACTGTCAAGACGTACGTTGTACAACTGCCATCCTTGACGACAGTTCACCGGTGACCAAAGACCTGGAATGTATGATTCAGGTATAAACACACACATCCTTTATTACAGTGGCTCTAGATAACTCTGATTATGACAACCATGTGAGACAAAAAGTCTCAGTCAAGACGCTAGATAATGCTGATTATAAGGTCATTAAATACAGTGCAAATGTAATATTGTTTATTTTTAGTACAATTCACGAACAACAATTGTGATGAGGAGGAAAGAAAAACTGATGAGAACAAAATATACAATTTAACATGGAACGGACAAATAACTCCAAAATTATGCAGCTTTTTCTTCACTAGTGGTAATACATCTGCTAATGAAGTCTGCTTTGAATCACTAGTCTATAAAATACGATGGAATATGAGGAGTGTAAAAGTGAAAATATCGAATTACTCAAGATCATGGTATGTTTATATACTAGTACTTGATTGATTGTTGTTTAGCGTCATGTAATCAGTACTTAGGATATACCCCGGTATTCAATGACGACACGAACGCTTTGAGTTCAAATCCCGGTCATGGCGGGTGCCGTTGGTTTTCTCCGAATATTCAGGTTTTCTCGATCAATAAAACAAACCTCTACAATATAACTGAAAACTTGTTGAAAGTGGCGTTAAGCATAATAACCCCAACCCTCAATGACGACAGCAAGTTTACAATCATAGGTAAAAATAAACTTTATACTGGGATGTCCAGTTAACGTTGTTGCCCGAAACGACTCAAATACACAGCTCGTCATTCTAAATGGGCGGACATGTACATTGAGTGCCTCGTATCTGGAGCATGGTATACTATTTGCACGTAAAATACATCATATTACGGCATACAATGTTTGTTGTGGTGGCTGGTGGCCTGTTGCAAGTCGAATACACCAATCCAATTCATTACTTCCTCTTTTTTTCCACCGAACATTTGAATGAAAAGGTGATAGTTGTTCAACGCCAACTCAACAAATTTTCAGCTATATCATGGCGAGAAGAAGTTAATTTGCAATGACATAATGATGAGGTTCGCTGGCATGCTTAGTTGGTGTTTCATAGTGCTAGCTCACTGCAACAACAATCCACGTATTGACATGTCGCCCCACTTGGTCATATTATCCTGATTCTGAGCCTCCTAGACTTTTCTCTTTCTCTTTTTCTAATGCTGCGTGCTTAGCGGAGAAGCACCAAATATCAATTTCATAGTCTTTGGTTTGAACCGATCGGGACTCGATCCCACGATAAACCACACTCTTGGCGAGCACACCAACCATGACACCGAACACTTGATATTAAACACCAAGTTGCTTAAAAAAAGTTATAATAGCTTAAGGGTGTAGGCCTGTGGTATGGGAGATAACTCTATTTTCAGTGTCTTCTCAAATATATGATCATCTGTGCGTTTGAAAATTCCCCCCTCAATTCCAAGGTTCTTGGTGACAAATATTGTTTACATTGGATATGGCCAGTTCATAAAAATGACTCCTTTTCCTTTTACCTTTCCATAGCTGTGCTCCTTGTATTTTTATATCTTATTGCTGCTTATGTCAGTGTCAGGCAGTGTGCCATTATTATATGCCGGTGCCCACAAAATATCATTGAAATGCCTCTTTTCAGAAAAAATGTTGTCAAAAATGCCAGAAATGTAACACAATTTGTGTGGCAACCTTTTTCTATTGAATTTCGTGGTTTGTCAACAAAAAAAAATTAAACATATACACCAGAATCTTAAATATTATGAAACTATAGAGCAAATTCATTTTATGGTAGTAAAAAAATAGAAATCTATGTTTTGTAAAAAAAAATTGTAATATCTGATCCTCTCTTATACCGCTGTCCCCTTCTCCTAAGACAACTAAAGAATAACCAGAATCAAACGAGTACAACTGGAGCACAGAATTTGAAGGAATTAAACAATACCGCTAGGTGGCTGTCTGTGTTTATTTTGGGGTTTTTGTTGTTGTAATGAATTAATCAAGTAGAGTCACCCTCAAACCACTCCTTACCAGCCGACCTGAAAATAAAAAAGACAAATGCAGTCATTTGATAATTTGGACATCCACTGTGTCAATTATAAGAATTCATAAGCTTTTTGTTATTGGTAAATAGTTATTTTTTATCTCACAAACAAAGAAACTAGCAAAGGATGGGTGGGTGATAACTTTCTTTGCCACTTTCATTCTTTTCTGGGTGCCATCCATGAAAAACATAAATTTTAATATTTTAAAAATCTGACGGCAAAAGTTTGTAAAATTTGATGCAATGATGTCTATATGTTTATTCTTCAGTGTGACATTTTTAGGTGGAAATTAATTGACAGGATTTGTTTTAATTCGATTTTTAATACCAAAGTGGTCCTCAGGGCATACCGTAGGATACCGTAGGAACATTAGTGGACGCAGGCCTATCCGGCCCCTGTATCCACATCTGATTTTTCTTCCCTTTTTTTGCAGTTTCCTATGTTTTGCACGTGATTATCTCCAAACAGGATATTCAGATATGCTAGATATTTCATATTTATTCAACAACAACACTCTCAAGTGTATTAAAGCCAAAATATTCCCTTTCAATCAGAAATGAATGTGCATATCTATTAGAATCTTCCGAAACTAGTATTACCATCTGTCGTCAAGAATACCCCCACAATTGCTATATTTAGAATGTGCTATGGAGAAAACGGCACGGTGAATTTTTTTGAAACTTTGGCAGAAAATGTATTTAGACATAACTAGTCCATGATGCAAATTTTTTTTTAAATGAATGATGGGAAAATTTTAGGGTAACCCAGGTCTACACCCTTAATCAGTATTTGTTCATACAGTTGTGGAGAGAAAAAATCGTGCATGGTTACCATGTAATAAGACTGTTATTTATTTTTATCGCTGCTTTTCGTCACTGTCTGTTGTGTCTAAACTCACTAACATTCAATTTGTTGAAACCTCAATACAATGCATTTATTTAGTTTCCTGTACGAGAATATATATGGTTTTTTATCTGGAAAGAACAAAAAGGTTCAATTTAACAATATTTGAAGCATCAAGAATTCAAGAAGACTTAATATAATATTGCATAAGCGAGCTCAATGGTTCCGAAAGGGTAAGGAGTTCCTGATCCACATGTGGCACCTGTTATGTATATCAAATTCAAAATATATAGTAGGAAGGATACACTACACTGATATTGTTTTTCTATGCATTGTTTTTACATTTTTTGTATTCTTTAATTTTTAAGACTTATAGTAATTACCATACCATGATAACACGTAAATGTGTTACAAATACAAACAGAATGGTTGTTTCAATACTGGTACCTACTGGATATACAGAACCCAGTCCTAAAGAATACCTACAACTAGTGATTACTGGGAGAAAAGTTGTGACTCAAGGTAATGTGTGGACATTTTAAACAGGTGAATTATAAGTACAGTCAAACCTGTCCATGTGGTCACCTCTATCAAATAATCACCTACATTGAAAGGCCACACTTCTAAGTACAGTCAAACCTGTCCATGTGGTCACCTCTATCAAATAATCACCTACATTGAAAGGCCACACTTCTAAGTACAGTCAAACCTGTCCATGTGGTCACCTCTATCAAACAATCACCTACATTGAAAGGCCACACTTCTAAGTACAGTCAAACCTGTCCATGTGGTCACCTCTATCAAACAATCACCTACATTGAAAGGCCACACTTCTAAGTACAGTCAAACCTGTCCATGTGGTCACATCTATCACACAATCACCTGCATTGAAAGGCCATACTTCTAAGTACAGTCAAACCTGTCCATGTGGTCACCTCTATCAAACAATCACCTGCATTGAAAGACCACACTTCTCTTGTACTGTCATAGAAAATTGCTTATGAATTAAAACTCTTTTAAGTGGTCACCTGTCTTATAAGAACACTGTTTCATTGTCCCAAGGATGACCTCTTAATACAGGTTTGACTGTATATTAGTTAATCAAACACAAAAAGCTGACTAAACGATAATACTAAACATGCTTACATAACTCAAGTATAGAAAATCAATAAATGTACTTCCGGGATCAACTCGTGTGCTCTTGTAGTGTAAGCAGTTCCTGTTTCACTAGTGACACCCATCGTGTTACTCTTGTCACAATTCCAGTGATAAGTCAGGAATGAGGACATGACGAGATTGTGACACATATATTCCTCAAATGATTAACAAGTCATGCTGGGAACCGTAAAGCTTCCGAAGTGATGTCTTCATCTTAACAACTATGAACCCTTTATTGAAGAAACTTCCTTGTTAGCAACTACCGTCCATCAAAGAAATAATGAAAGGAACCCCAAGTTCTGGAGTATCGTATCAACTGGGAAATATATATTCCCATGCATATGCTCCATATAAATGAAAAGTTCACACTGGGAAAATTGAGATCGTCTCTTTTGTAGTAAGAAANACTTGATAACCAGAAGAGAACGATGAAATCAAATCAGAAAGCAAATTGACAACACAGATGAAACATAAAATCACAATAAAGTGAAATGATGAAGTATATTACATTTTTGTATAACATAAATTTTCATGCATAGGCAGGATTAAGACCAACTTAAGTTTGTCAAACTCTATATATGGTACCGTAATGAGGTCATGATTAGAAATATATAATCAGCTTTTTTATTATATTCTTTTTACAATTTTGTATGACTTTTTAACTAGTAAAGCTGTTAAATGTTTTGTATGTTTTGAAGACTCAGACCAAGAATTAATTATCCGTTTCTTGATGGCTTTTGGTGGAATATTATTCACACTACTGATATGTATTACGTATGTATGCTTTAAGACTGGAAGCAAGCTGTGTAAACTGTTTTGCGACAAACTGAAATGTTGTGGCGAATTTGTACGATGTTGTGTGACTTGTCAATGTTTGCGTGAATGTAGTTGTCTGTCATGTGACGACTGTAATTGCAATGACATATGTCGGCCGTGTGGAGAATGTTGCACCACATGGGCCGGCTGTTGCACAACATTGGTGTCGCGAGCGGACGGACACAGTGCAAGAAACCATTCAGATAATGTGGCTACAGAAATTAGCGCAATACCAGAAGCTTCAGGAAGCACTGCAGCTATTACTTCAGTTTCTGACTTTGAAGAACCACCACCGTCCTATAATTCTATAAATGGTAAAATTATTTTGAGATCATTTAATTTCCTATTACACACCAATAGTATACATTTGTCAATCATGTTTTTATATAGTTAAACAATTATTATAGATACAACCTAAAAATTAACCATACATAAAAGATTATTCTTTTCTGAACTTTTATGAATAATAACATGTAAAGTCAAAAATAAAACACTGTCGGAACAATTCCAAACATCAAATACGAAAATGATTGCAAGAGTCAAAATCGATACCCCTAACACACCTACATGACAGCTTACTTTCCTGACTTGTTAAATGTGCTTCAATAAAAGGTGACGGGGTTAAACCACCAGTTTTATGGAACCAAACTTCCCATTGTAGTGAACATTTGTGGCCATGCATTTTTATTTATGTGTATAAATAGAGGTGAAATATAGTATTTATGTTGATGGTAACACATCATGCTTTCAGACGCCATACTGTTACAGAATTATAATCAAATGATATACACTTTAATTCTTTTAGCACCGACATTTACCATTCACACAATACTTACATGTATGCATATAGTTAAAGTCATGCATGTTACTAAACAAGTTCAGAATATACAAAAGTAGCCAAAACATATTGAAGATAACTATAATTTTCCTCCAATTTCTCCTCTCGTAAGGAAACAGCCTCTTGTATCGAGATCCAATAATAATACAATATTAGTCTTGACGGAGCATATTGATGGATTGATTTATTGATTGATTGGTGTTTAACTTTAACAGTATTTCATCTATATCGGGGTGCGGACAAATTTTATACATTAGACTTGACGGAGCATAACAAATATCATTATTTTTCAAAGCCTCAAAATATACTGGCTGAAACACATACACACATACATAAGAAAAAAATCCCGATCCCATCCATTATATCTTATGTTCTTGTTACCAGTGATGCTGAAATACCTGTGACGTGATATATTCAATATTTATCATTAGTAGGTCTATTAAACTGTGATGATCTGCAATGTCCTCTTTAATATGAGCGGGGGTCGTGATCGTATAATAGTTAAATGTAAGACTACCTGTCCTATCAGTGCCTATCACCCATTTAAGTTGTAAGTTCGAATCCCACTCATGACGAGGTGTACTATATTCAACATTATGTGATAAAGTTTGTCAGCGACTTGCGGAAGGTAGTTGGTTTTTTCAGGGTCCACCACCAATAAAACTGACCACCACGATATAGCTGTATAAAGTGGCGCTAAGCACTATAACCTCTTTAATATTGGCATTTTAAGTTGGTCTTGTCATACTTATACCAAAGGGAAACCTAGGTTCATATGTTCTGCCAATGCGTGGTATTACCCTTCCATGAGATGTGAGGGTCTAATCAATTACAGAACTCTTAGGACGTAACCTAAACAAGTTCCTCGTTAATGGAGATTGCTAGACAGACATCCGTCAGCAACTCACAGTGAACAAGTCTATTGGCAGTGATGGTAGGTGTCCCGTTAAAAGTCGAATGTTTCTGAACCTATATATTCTAGCCTTTTGTCCTTCAGCAATGTAAACATTAGTCATATGTACACCACAATATCAACATTGTACCAGCATGATCAGTTGACGATAAGCAACAATCGGGATAAATCATATGCTTACTCTCAAAAACTTTTAAATCATTTGGCTTTACAATATGTTGACTATGAGCGGACCTGATTAAGACTATTTCAGAAATTCGTCGTTCGCACTAAATTTTATATTTACGTTTTTTCTCTAAATACTTGTTTCACTTCCTTATATATTTACTTTATTGTTTTTAACATTTTTTTTTCTTTCAGATATCTCTATTATATACGATCCAACAATTCCACCTCCACGTTATGAGGAGGTTACACGTTAAACCGTACCAACAACGCCGCCATCGTAGAGCCACTACTGCAATAAGGAACAAGATAAGCAATACCAACGGTGCCATCACAAAGTCATTATTAATAATGATATGTTACACATATCGAAGCCTCTTGCTGCAATCATATTTACGACGCAGTGATTATTGGTGTTATTGACATTTTTATGTGTGTATGAGAATTATTTATCGCAACGGAGCAAGATCTTATTGCTATTTCCGTCGTTTATATTGTCTTGTTGTCGCCATCATGAATTGCATGTTCTGTAGGACTATGAAAGTTAACTATATTTGATGGACAACATTTTGACTGCATTTCACAGAACACGCAGATGATTGTATCCCAGAGAGTACTCAATACTGTTCAGGGTAACTATATGCCGACTTTGCGTACCTTTAGACCTAATTAACGTTTTACTTAACAAACGTTTTTTTTTATTATTTATGCAACTCTTATGTTTTGACAATGCCTATAATGCTAAAATAATCACCTTTTATTTAAATAAATATAAAGATATGTAGCTATTGTCTCGGAGGGATATCTGCGTTCTACTATGTATGATAAAAGTAGTGACATCGATTTAGTATATTTTCCTATCTTGAGTACCGGCACAATCGTTCATTCCCTGCTAATCGCGTATTTTTATCCAAATGTATTCTCTATTCCTGAGCATTTTCATTTGAAATATCTTTTAGCAGTAGGCTACTGACAACTTTGAAGATACCAAATAGGTCATCAAGAGTCGTAAATGAAAGGAGAGAAATACAATAGCCTAAAGAAAACAGACAAAAGGACAAACAATTATTTATATAGCACTACATAGAAAACTAAAGATCGAGCAACACGAACCCATCTAAAGCCAGGGGTGAACTCAGGTGCTCCGATAGGGTTAGTAATTCCTGATCCACTAGTGACAACCAGGGTTAGTAGTTCCTGCTCCACTAGTGACAACCAGGGTTAGTAGTTCCTGCTCCACTAGTGACAACCTGGGTTACAAACAATCACCATTAACAGACCTGTACGGAATTCTAGTGATTCGACTGATTGTACACATGTTTGTTATAGCGGGCTATTTATTTATTCTATTGTTGTGTATGTCATCGCTTGCTTTGCCATTGTCATAATTTTGAATTGCGATTATTAATGAATTTTGCACAGTACTGTAAAGATTATACGAATATTTTTATCAGTACAATGGTGATGAGGAGATACGTATTTTATGGTATTTTTTTTTCATCTCTTACGAATTTTGGTAAACATGTGGACATCAAATGCGCGATTGTCATCAAAGGACCATGTATATGTTGTAGTCTTGAATATACTGCGATATTCTTGAATTATCTATCTTGGAATGCTTTTAGATGTAGAGTGTTATTTATAGCAAGGATTTCTGTTTCACTATTCAATTTCAGCAATACGATATTCAATTGATCCACTTGCCACCTAGTTTGAGTTTCTGTAGGATAGCCAAGACTATCCGTGTGACCACCTCTATTAAGCAGTTACCTGTATTTGTCATATTTCTGTATTTTCCAACTATTATACCTCTAAAAGATAACAATAGGGGAACAATAAGATAATCAAAATCTGAGTGTAAAATTACGTATTCTCTGTGATAGTATTTATACTCTTATTAGATGTATATCTACATTTGAATATTGAATATTGTCATGTGGAACTAGTATATGTCGATGTTCGACTAATTCAACGTTTTAATATTGTCATGTGGAACTAGTATATGTCGATGTTCCGATAATTCAACGTTTTTATATTACGATTGATTATTGTGTTACTAACATATGGATGATGAGACCTAGTCTACAAATGGTAAATTATGCAGGTTATGGCCTATGGACGGTTTGGTTTATTTTTCACATACAAAATTGTAGTAATCGGCTGATCATATTTAGAGTTGGAATATGTTTTTCTGCAACCGGTCACAAACAAACTACCACTCTTTACAAACTGATATCAATTAAAAAAAAAATGCAATGTTTCTCAGCTGTGCAAGGTGTGTGACATTAATCATTCGACACTAAGTTACTAGATTAACACGACCAGTGCCACTAGTGGAGCCCCCGGATTTTAGTGGGGTTCCTGTTACTCGATCTTTAGTTTTATGTTTAATGTTTTATAGATCGTTGTTTGTCCTTTTGGTCATTGTGTTGTCTGTTCTTCTTCGATTTACGGATTATAATTACCCCTTTGATTACCTTCAAACTCTTCTTACGGTGACATATTAGATAGTAATATTGGATATACATGTAGTACACATTTCAGTAATTTTTCTTCGGTGTTAATTGATTTTACTATCTATTTTAGTAGAGGTACCTGCAAAAAATTAGAATATAGCTACCCATGTATAATTTGATTGTTGCTTAACTTTAAGTCAACAGTTTTTCACCTTTACTCGGACTTATAACTATTCATCATAATAATTAACTATTTGTTTATTTACAATATACTCCAATAACAAATTGAAATCCAATTTTAATGCACGGTATGTTGCAGTATCTTTCAAAGAAAAGAGAAGACTTGTCACATATGCAGACTGAAGTCAACGAACCGAATCTCTTCTGCGAGTTATCCAAGATATACCCGGGTAATACATGAACTATATATACAATGTAATAAAACAACTCAAAATATGAATACAAATTTACTTATCTCTACTTCCAGATTCAAACTCGAGAAATTGCTATATCCATACTCACGCTATTCGCAAAATTGCCCTTGTGAAAAAATTATTCAATTTCATTAATTACAAATCGTAATTTTAACATTTTTGAGGAATTTGAAATTTATTTTTACCTAGTCCTTATTGCCATAAATATAGTTTAACCCCGTCTCTTTTTATCGAAGCCACTGTACCAAGCCAGGAAAATGAGAGTTCATGTATTTGTGTGTTAGAGGTCAGAGTTCATGTATTTGTGTGTTAGAGGTCAGAGTTCATGTATTTGTGTGTTAGAGGTCAGAGTTCATGTATGTGTGTGTTAGAGGTCAGAGTTCATGTATTTGTGTGTTAGGGGTCAGAGTTCATGTATTTGTGTGTTAGGGTATTGATTTTACCTCTTTCTTCGATTTTGATATTTGATTTTGGAATTATTCCGACAGTTTAGTTTTGTTTTTCATTTTATCAGTCAACCGAACTAAGTACTGTGTTCAGTGGTTATATCAAGTGACATTCCTTGCTGTACCCCTCCACGGTTATTCCATAAATTGGGATCATGGACATGGAGACGATCAATTTGTACTTGTGACTTTTATTTCCTGTCTAGTGTCATGTGGGGTTAGAACATTTAGTTATGTTTCTACATGGACACCATGTTACGAGCTCATCCTCTTCACGAACAATAAGGAATTACTCTAAAGTGATACCATGTTATCAGGCAATCTTTTTTACTAAAAACTGCCTTTTACACTAAAGTGACACTATAGCCGATCCTGTTCACTGCAAAGATATAACAGAAATATTGTTAAAAGTGGCGTTAAACACAATAAACTAAACCAAACCTTTCATGAACAATAAGGAATTATTCTGAAGTGATACTGTGTTATTAGGCAATCCTTTGAACTAAGAATTGCGTTTTTCTCTTAAGTGACACTATAGCCGATCCTGTTTACCGCCACGATATAACTGAAATATTGTTGAAAGTGGTGTTAAACACAATTAACCAAACGAAACCTTTCATGAACTATAAGGAGTTACTCTAACGTGATGCCGTGTTATCAGGAAATCCTTTTTACTAAGAATTGCTTTTTACACTAAAGTGACACTCTAGCCCATCCTGTTCATGAACAATTGTTTATTTCTAATAACATCTGTATTCAATAAATTCTCCCATCCTTGACATTCTTAATTCCAATAAATCTTCCTTTATTCAATATAAAAAATAAAATGTTTTGTATGTAATTAAGAATGTAATGTAATTCTATATCGCCCTCTCGATGATATTAATCAAACATTGTATTATTGAAAAATGTTTCTAAGAGTGATCAAAACAATAATTAATAATTACACAATAAATTACGAATTAAAGAATCAACAAGAGCATGATTATACCAAAGGGAAGATCATAATTCGTTTAACGAAGAAGGAAAGACAACACAATGCCCAATAGAAAAAGGACGAAAGGACAAACAACAATCTACAAAACACAACACATAAATCTAAAAATCGAGCAACATGAACCCCACTAAAAACTCATGTGAACCAGAAGGGCAAACAGTTCATGCTCCACTAGTGACATCCGTCATGTTATTATAGTTACAAACCCGGTGATAAGTCATGAATGAGGAAATGACCGGGAAGCATTGATGATCATCTATCAAGGATATCCTGATTGGAACTACAAGGTTTGGAATATCGGATGATCTGAGAGATATATACTCCATATGCTGGTGCTGCTGGAACCGTACTACATATAAACGGAAAGTTTACAAGCTTGGTTTCATAACTAATACATGTCACTTGTAGATATTTTAACCGTAAAGAAAAATCAGAGGACAATTTTACAACAAATATAAAATTCACAAGTTGTTGCACAATTTTGAGCAGATTATGGGTCAAAAATGTTATTTGCATTGTACTTTCCATGATAGGCAACCACTTTGTCCACCTTAAAGGGAAATAACTCATGTGAAGCGTATATTTTTAGAAGTCGGAAATGTGCAAATGGTCTATTCACCGGAATATGTTACGTTTTAACCGCGTTTGCTTTATTACCATCATTAATTTACATTGCATAATAACCAGTTCAATTTTGAACACTCGATGTATTCATCTCAGGATTAGATAGTTATCCTTGCATTATGTAAAGAGATGTTTTATAACGTCTTTTTAGCTCACCTGGCCAAAGGCCATGTGAGCTTTTGCCATCAGGTTTCGTCCGTCGTCGTTGTCTGTCTTTAGCTTTTCACAATTTAATCTTCTCCTCAGAAACCACTGAGCCAATTTAGACCAAACTTTGGTGGAATGATTCTTGGAGGGCCCCCTTCCAAAAATGTGTTCGGTGATTCCGACTTCCAACCGAGATGGCCTCCATGCTAAAAATAGTAAAAATGGGGGGGGGGAATTTTAATTGTCCATTGCTACTTTAGTATAAGTTAAAATGAGCTCAAATTTTAACTGCAGCTACATGGCAAGGAGTACTTTAACATATATTCCGGGTTTTCTGTGAAATTTTTCCTTTAGCCGATTTATACCGATTATGCAAATTAGGCATATTTTGATATAAGATAACATTTAAATCTTCTTCTCTGAAACGGCTGAACCAAATTAAACCAAACCTGGCAAGGATGGTCCCTGTGTGGGTCCCTTTCAAAATTGTGTCCGACAGCCCCACACTCCATTCAAGATGGCTGATGTTGCTAAAAATAGAAATTTCTTCAATTGTCCATTGCTGCTTTAGTATAAGTCAAAATAAGCTCAAATTTTAACTGCAGCTACATGGCAAGGAGTAGTTTAACATATATTCCGTTTTTTGCTCACCTACCCTTTAGGCCATGTGAACTTTTGCCATCACTTTTCGTCCGTCCGTCAACCTTTCACATTTTAATCTTCTCCTCGGAAACCACTGGGACAATTGCAAAAAAAACCTTTGTGGAATAGTCCTTGGGTGGCCCCTTCCAAAATTGTGCCCGGTGATCACGACTTCCAACCAAGATGGCCGCCAAGCTTCAAATAGAAAAAGGGGGATGAAATTTTAAAAAAAATCTCCTCTGAAACTACTGAGCCAATCTCAACCAATTCAGTTGCCCATCATGAAATTTAAGTCAATGTGTTTTTCTTTCTTTACAGGATGAGGTTGTATAGTAAAATAACACCGTGCATTTTATGGTTAATTATTAAAGTATGTAAAGGAGTCACAACTGTTAATTGTAAGTATGTTAGATGCATGTATAGTGTGTATTTTACTACTACGATTCCAGTATTTCATTACTACTAGATCCTAATCAGGGGTAGTGTTAGGGTAAGAGTGTTTAATGCCATTTTCAACAATATTTCAGTTATATTGTGCCGGTCAATTTTAATGGTGAAGGAAACCTGAGTGCCCGGAGAATACCACCTGCCCGTCGAAAGTCACTCAAAAACTTGATCACATAATGTTGTATCGAGTACACTTCGCCTGGAGCAGGATTTATATGTAGTTCTAAATCGAAGACAAAGAACACCCATAATCCTAATTATAGCACATAATGTTTAGGTGCAATGAATAATATTATCTGCTGGCATTGTGTATTTAGTATTAGAGGAAATTGTCATATAAGCAAATTAGTTGGTTTTTTTTGTATGGTTCTCCTTTTGTAAAATGAATAAGTACATGTCAATCCGTACCACGTCGATGGTGCTATACACATGATTCTAGTTTAACCCTGTATGTCACATGGTAATCCTGGTTCATTACATTGTATCTTGTATATAATGTGTGTTGTGGGCTTTAATTGAAATTATCAAATGCTTTTGTCATGGTGTGTCTTCGTTTCAAGTCATCCTAATGGCCAATTCAGATATACGATGCCTGTTCTGGTCGGGTAGTGGAAATCCGGATATCACTTCTGGGTTATTCTGGTGTTGTTTCTACGGCGGAAATATCACAACATATACTAAAAATACATTTTCTGCTCTGTCCATTAAACAAGGTACATTACTATTTCTATTTCAATTATTATCTCCCCTTTTTCATTTTTTGTTTTGTTTTATTTTTGAAAGCTACCCGAGTTTCAATACACGGGGAACAAAATTAGTCCCATAATCTTGAGTGTGGTACAAAATCACTACACGAAAGGGTGTCCATCGGTTGTGTGGTACGTACTTCAGTTATATTCATGTTCCGGAATCAATCAATAAACTAGATACAGAGGTGTCAATATGATTAAATCAGAAATTTCGCCTTACGACGAACTATCAGATACCATTCATAAATTCATTACAGCATATTGCAATTGGTCATGTATTAGTTCACACTTTAAAATGTTAATTTGATTCGTATTTGATATAAAAACGAATGACTCTGTCCGGGGGAAGGGGTATTATACAATCTTAAAAGTAACTATGACGATTCATTCAGGTTATTCAATAGGAATTGACAACTATTCACTTGATGTTCGGATGACTGCGTTCATCATCATTGAACGCTAAGCATTAATAACAACTGTTTAATGTGAGAGAGAGGTGACTTTAAAACTGTAGTTATTAGATTTTCCTCAAAACCTAATTTTAAGATGTAATTAAAGGAATTCGTCACAGCTGTGAGAAGAAAATTAGAAACACACATGAACTTAATTTCTTATTTTTTTAGTATTTATTTGGTAATATTTGTGTATTTCTAGTGCATTTTGCATCCAGCAACTGTGATGAAGATGATAGAAAAATTACAGAGAAAAAATCGTACAATTTAACATGGAATGGACAAATTACTCCTAAATTGTGCAGTTTCAGCTTCACTGGTGGAGAGACATTCATTACAGATACATATGAAATTTGCTTTCATTCAATAGTCTATAGATTACCACAGAGTATGGGGAACGTACAAGTCAAAATAACAAATTACACCAGAACTGCTTGGGTATTTCTAAATTACTTAAATCTAGAATTTCATATGTTCGCCTTATTTGACAAAGAATGTTTAAACCGTTATACAAATATTTAATACTCTCATTTTATTTATCTACTATTATGTAATTATGTCTTTTCAACTATTTTCAGACATTTAAATTAAGTATGTACATATCGAAGTTTGACATTCAAAATGTATCTCGGTGAAATGAGAATTCTATCATTTTAAATCAGTAACTACGTGTTGCTAATATACATTTGGTGTTGTTGCGCAAAACTGTTTAGATGTTTATATATATCGTGTTAAAATTTCGGATATATTATGCTTTGTATATGTTCAATGCCCGCCATCAATCCCGAGTGATTTCGGTCATTTGCACAGGACCGTGGGACAAACACATATTAAAATCTTCATGTTGTTTTTGTACATTGTCGACTTTCAGTGACGCTGGTGGAAATAATACCTAGTTACTGTCCTATCTTATCATTTTACTCTGTTTTAACCTCTAAGATATAAATGACCTCAAATTCGAAATTGTCAGTAAATATTGCAACAAAAATATGTCTATTTACTGAAATGCGTCTTGCGCTCTAAATTAGATAAATACGATTTTACTAGTGGATTTCCCTTACATGAAATTTTCTCTATTAGAATATACATTATTCATGGATCATAGTTCGTATGACGATTTAACACATGTAGCATTATTTCCTTGCCTTTTATTCATGGCTATCACTAGGAATAAAATGTCTAAGAAAATAATGTTGCCCTTGTTGAAATTCCCAACAAACTGTACCTTATATTTAATATTGTATTTCAGGATTATAATCATGATGATCCCATGATACCACAGACATGTGTTAAAAATGCATACAAAATGGTTGTGTCTATACTGGTTCCTACTGGATATACAGAACCCAGTCCTAAAATATATTTACAGCTAAACATTACAACTAATATAGTTGAAGGTAATTATTTATGACTTTTTAGCAGCAATACAATATTTATTGTATTAATATTTGCTAGCATTTGATACTGTTTGTCGTCAAATCCACATATGACATGTCATAGCTTTGTGTCGTCAGTAATATTGAATTTGACACCGTCCCATTTCCAATTGACATCGGCGAGCCTTCGAATACAATACCATTATTCATTAAATAACGGTGAATACTGATACAGTAGTCATAAAATAGCACGCTTGAATAATACATCTTGCTGATGACATTATGGCGTGGACTATACTTTAAGCATGGACTTTCTTGCAATTTCAATATATGTTAATGCTTATTTCAAATTTTTTCTATAACTATAAATCACAACACATGAATGTAAGGAACAATATTTCGTTCCACTATGTAATATATTCTCACGTAACAAAAGTCAGTGATTTTGAGTACTTGTATCTCGCCTACTCATGAAGCGAACTTAAAGGAAATAACATATGGTTGTCTTGATTCGTTATCCGTCTAAAATTGTAAGATATTTTGTTTATTACATTATAAACGTAGATATTTAATTTATTGCGCACGACGCGTTTCTGGAATAACCTTTATCAGGTACACTCAAAATGAAAGATTGGAAAGGGAAATAAATACACAATATTATTTTAACCATTCAATGATAAACAAAAAAGGGTAAATGGAACATTATATCACGTTGAAGCTGATATTGCGAATATCAGGACCACGGCCGTATGTTTCTACAGGATTCCATTATCCATGCATCACACAAAGGATGCGAATTCTTCTTTATTTATAAGAAATCTATTTTTAGTTTTTTATGCTGTTCTTACGTGTTTTTATTGCTTGTAATGTTTGTTTATTTTCTATTTTGCAGAAACTGTCCCGGAGATATCCATTATTGCACTAGTACTTGTTATCGGGGTTTTTGTGCTACTAGCAATATGTTGCTTTTGTTGTACTATTAAGACAGAGAGTAACTGTTGTAAAAATGCTTGTGATGTACTAGGAGAGTGTTGTACATTGTTGTCTGTTTGTATAACATGTAAATGTTTGCGGGAACGTTCATTCCCATCTTGTGAGCATGATTGTAATGATATATGTCGGCCATGTGGACAATGTTGCTCTGCATGGGCCGGATGTTGCACAACATTAGTAATGCGCGCGCAAGGAGATCACGCAAACAATAATTCAACAACTGTGGAAACAGAAATGGATGAAATGTTGGTAGATTGGGGACACACAGCTGCAACGACATTAACATATGATGTCGTACATCCACCACCGTCCTATAATTCTATAAAAGGTAAAGTCATTTTGTGGTCATTTATTCGTCCATTTAAGTTTTGTATTGTCTGTCCATCTCAACTTTACAAAATATACCATTTAACTCTTAACTTTTCATTTTGGGAAATCTGACTACACGACGGTTTTAATAAATGCGACC
>MJUT01064995.1:465165-479469 GCA_002080005.1 Gigantidas platifrons | reverse complement strand
GTATATTATAGATCGTATCGGCATTTCCGGTGATTAAAAAAACGATGTCAAAACGAACTTTGTCTGTCAAAATTTTGATAATAAACCCAAAATCGATTTATTATGTGGTTATATCATGTGCCATTCGCAACATGTGTAGTTTCTGTGCTTAAAATTGCATTTTGTGACCCAAAAAAAAGAGCCTTAATATTTTTTTATCTCAACTTACTATTTTTTTTCAAGCACCTTACTATTTTTAACAAAAAGGGGTAGGCAAGTCTGGTGAAGGTACTTTTGTGTTTGTCTTTTTTTCTTTTGTTCAGGAATTTACATTTTCCCGGCATCTTGAACTGGCAATGATCAAGGTCACTGGCGACCGACGGCTGATCATGCGATGTTATGATTTTTTATTTTCATAATTTTTAATTTAGAACATAAGTGGATAAGTTTGATGTTATGCCCATTAAGAAATACGTTCAGGAAAACCCACGACAAGCTTGAAGCCAGGTGATGGGATTACATTAATGCGTATTTTTGATTTGAGCGGTAAAATTCCGGAAAACACCATTTTATAGAAATAGCGTGTAGTGATACCGGAAGATCTATTTATATTTCCACGGGTAACTGAGGTTGTTGACATCGATTCAACGTCTTGGAGATCGAAAATGACTGTTAACATGCACTTATTTCGCGGAAATAAGATTGTTCAAATGAAAAAGTAGTTTTCAAGGGTTTTCAAGCACCTTTATTGGAATTCAAGTACTTTCAAGTCCTTGATTTTGCTACTTTCGTTTTCAAGGATTTCAAGCACCTATCTGTATCTGTATCTGTATGTATACGTCGCAGATTCCCTTTTGGGCTATTATGTGATGGGGTGGTCTGCGCGGATCTAGTCGCGCTGACTGAGAATCTTCAATTTGAAGTCCTCAGTTTTATTGATGCACACTATTGAATCTTCAAGATGATTCCAATCTATTGTTGTGCGTACAAATAGTGAGTTTCTATATTGTTCGGTCTTGCTAGGTGGTACCACTACTGATCTTTGATTGTTTCTCACTTGATTGTCAATGATGTTTTTGGTAACACAGTCTTTGTAATTGGTGGCTCTGATTTACCTTTTTGGGCGTTGAAATGTAATCAGATCGTCTGGAAGAAGTGCAGGTATCTGCCCCTCAACCACTTTGAAATAGAAAATTAGCCGTTGTTGTTGGCGTCTGGTTTGTAGTGATGGTAATTCGAGGTCCTTAAGCATCTTAGTAAGGCACCCCTCTTCTCTTGATTTATAATCCTTTGTAATAAATCTAGCACCTCTTCTTTGTATGGCTTCTAATTTGTTAGTTTCTTTTTGTGTGTAAGGATCCCATATTATTGCACCATATTCTATGATGGATCTTACAAGTGCTATGTATGTGGTCTTGTGGCATTCTCTAGGGCAATGTTGTAGGTTTCGCCTGAGGAATCCGAGTGTGGAGCTTGCTTTGTTACAGACGTTGGTAATTTGCTCTTTCCATTTAAGGTCTTCCTGTATTTGTAAGCCAAGATATGGATTTGATGATACATGTTCCAGTATGTGGTCGTTTAAACTGTAGAACTGGTGGCTTTTCTTTTTGAGGCTTAAGATGTAGCATTTTTTTGCATTGAAGTGCATACCCCAGTCGGCTGCCCATTTTTCTAGTGATCTGAGGTCTTCTTGTAGCTTATTATGATCCTTTTGGCTTTTTATTTCCCTGTATAATAGGCAGTCATCAGCAAATAGTCTGACTGATGAGTTGACTGCATCTGGAAGATCATTTATATGGCACAGAAAGAGTATTGGTCCTAACATTGTACCTTGTGGGACCCCGGATTCTACTGTTGCATCATTTGAATGTTCGCCTTCTATTTTTCTCTCTGTGAGGAATGACCTAAGCCATTTGTGAACGTTTCCTCGGATTCCATATTGGTGGATTTTATGCAGGAGTCGATCATGTGGGACAGTATCAAAAGCTTTGGAAAAATCCAGGATCGCAATGTCAACCTGATTTCCTTTGTCATATGATTGTAACATGTCGTGGATTGTAATGGCAAGTTGCGTTTCGCATGAATATCCGGATCTAAAACCATGGTTTAATGTTGTTAGTACTTTATTTTTCTCCAAGTGTTTGAGCATGTGGCGGCATATAATATGTTCAAGTAACTTACACGGTACGGATGTAAGTGATACCGGTCTATAATTTTCTGCTGAATGTCTGTCCCCCTTTTTAAAGATGCATGAGATGTTTGCATTTCTCCAGTCCTCTGGTAGATTGCCGCTGTCTAGTGATAGTTGGAAAATTGATGTAAATATTGGAGCCAGTTGTTCGGCACATTGTTTTAATATTCTATTCGGGATGTTATCTGGACCAGAAGCTTTGGATGTGTTGATGTTTAGTAGCAGTTTTTTCACCCCTTCTGTTCTGATAGTAATTTGTTGGATTGGGTCTTTAATTCTGATGTTGGTGTCTGGTAGTGTATTATTTGTTCTTCTTGTAAAGACCGATGCAAATTGTTCTAGCAAGATTTGAGCCTTCTCTTTGCTGTCATTTACTAGTTGGCCCTGTTTTTTTGAGTGGTGCCACGCCAATATTATCCTATTTTCGTGATTTCACATATTTCCAGAAGGGTTTGGAATTATTTTTATTCATTCCTTCAATTATTGCATTGTTGATGTAAGACCATTCTGCTTTTTTGATTTCTCTCTTGCATGTCTTTTGAAAATGGCGGTAGTTTGCCCATGATTTGGATCTTTTAGCTTGATTGTATAAATTTTGCTTTTTTTCAGTATTTTTCTAATCTTATGGGTTATCCATGGTAGTCTGTTGTTGGATTTTACAAATTTCGATGGTATGTGCTTATCCAGGCTGGCGAATAGATATTGTTTAAAAGTAAGCCATACTTCATTCACATTTTCGTTGTTTTGTATTTTGTTTCTTATTAGGATAGCTAGTTTGTCTAGATCCTTATTCATGTCTTCCCAGTTTGCTCTTGGCCAAATGTAGACTTTACGAGGGTTTGACTTGTGATAGTATGGTTTGATGTCGGTGTCTGTTATGATGATAGCGTGGTCAGATATACCTGGTATATTTGTTGATGTTTTCACCAGTGATGTGTTTGTGGTGAATACTAGGTCCAATGTGTTGTTTTCTCTAGTTGGTTCTTCATGGATTTGTGTGAGACCGGCTTGAGATGTAATGTCTATTAGTTGTTTTTGAACTTTCGGGTCTGGAGCATCTTTCCTGATTGATAGGTTGTTCCAATCGATGTCTGGACAGTTGAAATCGCCAGCTAATATGATGTTACTGTTTTTGTTCTCTTCTGTTATTTTGTCTATTGATTTTTCTAGTTCTTCTAGTGATTTTTTATTTCTGTGAGGCATGTAGTATGAGCCAATTATTAGTTCTTGTGTAGATTTAAGTTTTATTTTAACCCACTCTATTTCACAATTTGTTACATATTTTGGCTGTTCTGTACCAATGATGCTATTGTGTACAAGAATGAATACTCCTCCTCCTAGAGTTCCTCTGTCGTTCCTAAATGACACGTAGTTATCAGGGAAGATCTCTGACGATTTAATAGCATCTTTTGATGGATTTTTCCCTGGCTTTATTCCTTTAAGCCACGATTCAGTACTGATGATTATGTCTGGTTTTGTATAAGATACTGTAGTTTTAAATTCTGCAGCTTTGTCTTTGATGCTTCTACAGTTTACCGTCATGAATCTAAGGTTTCTTTTATTACAGATATTGCATGGTTGTACATGAGTTGAGTCCTTAGTATATTCTTTAGTTTTGTTCGTGATAGGTGAGTTTTTTGTTGTTGTTGACTTCGTCTTTGGACTGCTTGTTTTTAGTGGACTAAATGATGATGTAAATGAGTCCATATAACTTAGTTCTGTTGTTAGAGGTTCATAATAGCTCTCATTTTCTATCTCATATGCATGGTAAGTGAAGGATGATACATTTAGGCTGTCGCATTTGCAACACATCCATTGCACATTTGACCTTTGAAGTAGTTCATAGTCTGTAGTGCATAATTCAATACACGAACGATGGTGCCATATACTACAACAGTCACAACATACTCCCTCGTTGGACCATGTCACCGGTTTTTCACACAGGCCACACGGAAAGATGTTTGCTGTTTTTGGACCTGGGTTCGTTTCAATGTCTCCTGATAAGATGATAATAAGTAATAATGTTATTGTTTTTGGTTTTGCATGGATTGGTAATGTTAATGGCTTTCTACCGCTATGATTTAATTTGCGGTTGAGTAGGTTGACTAGCTTCTGCTGTGCTGACCATGGTTCCGAGTTCCTGATGTGCAGGAATAATGTGATGGCTAGGAAAATTAGCAGTGTGTACTTCATCTTGTGCTGATGTATTATTGCAATGTAGCAAGGGAAATCCTTACTTATTGCTGATTACTAATGACAGTGTAGCAAGGGAGATCCTTACTGATTGTTGTTTTGGTTGATGTTCACAATGTAGCAAGGGAGATCCTTACTGATTGTGTAATAAGTGGCGGACCAGTCTAGCAAGGGAAATCCTTACTGATTGGTTTAAATTAAAGTTCTGTGTTCTACAAGTATAGCAAGGGATATCCTTACTGATTTGTTTTCCAACAGTTGTTTACTGCATGTTGCGTAATTTTCCTATGCCAAACCTTAGCTAATAGTGACCCTGGGTGGATCCCGTCAATGTACAGCCAAAAGCTAAATGTTTTTCTTGTTGTTGATGTTCTGGTCTTTTTGTTCTTTATTGTTTTTGAATTGTGGATGATATCAGTTGTAAATAAAGGTGAATGAGTATATTCTTCTTTATTTAGACCTCTAATCTTTTCATTCAGTTTGTATACTTGTTGTTCTAGTTTTTGATCTTGTTCCTTAAAGTCTTCTGGTGATTTACGACCTCTGTCTTTATTAAATTCAACGATAGAATAGACTGGTGTTTCAAGACAGGAACTTTACAACCAGGGTATTGTTTAACAAGTTCTTTGATCTTGGTTAAATATTTTGCTTCATTGTCTATAGCACTGTCAGTCTCTGATGTCAAGGCTATATATTTTTTATTTTTTGTCGTGAGGTCGCAGGTACCATACCATACATAGAGCCAGATTTGACCGTGTTTCCTGGTTTTGGCTTTAAAGTGGTTCTTCAACCAATTGTACCCTTTTTGAGTTGTTTCTCCCGATTTTGACCACCATTTCAGGTTTGTTTCATTTGGTGTGCCGACCTTTTTCTCTAACCTCTTTCCTTACTATCGGAAAGTACGACTGGGGTATGCGTTCTTTCTCCTGATGGTGCCGGGATTTGACGCTCCAGTTGCTTAAGTAGTTTGGTTTTGGACATAAATGATGGTTGTTGTAGTATGTGTCGATCCGCAGATTGTAAAGATGGCGGCTTTATGGGTGGATGATATGGGCTAGATTTTCAGAGTGGTATATTGGGACAGATACACGGCTTGACCCGTCGTATCTCCTACATAACTCTTCTTTGATCTTCAAATTTATAGATTCTCGTGTAAAACTTTACAGATGGTTTCCTAAATTTAGGATTTTACGCGATTTTAATTCAAATTTTTCTTCTCCAGAATTTTCACAACTTCACTTACGCGCATGCGCAGACCACTTCCTGTACGAACCCTGATTGTAGCTGCTACCAATGACTACATTATTTTGTCAATTAGTGACAATTAGTGTGTGTATGGTATGAAAGTATCTTCTATGTGACATATGAGTATGTATTTTTCTCCATATGATAATAGGGCCAGTAGGTAGACGAGGTAGTATTAATACAAAATTAATACCTTCAATATCATTCATTTTATCCTGTATCTGACTCAACAACAACCTTGTCTGCATGATTTGATCAAATGATTTAGCATCTACAATCTGAAACAAAATTAAGACATTTTTCCATTAAAAACCCTTTAATACAACCCTCTTTGTAAATTATTGTATTGGAGAGAAGAGTACATAAGTTGGAAAAACTTGTGCATGATCCCAATTTGTTATAATTAACAAATAAAATATGCTTACACTAAATCACTTTGTAGGTTTCTTTTTGTTGTGGGTTAAGTTTTACAAGAAAGACATACAAAATAAGAAAGTCATTGAACATAAAGTTACAGAGCTATGATTACGATACAAAAAAAAATTATGTCCATTTGGCAATACCAGTAAACTGCAAAATAAAATGATAAAAACATGATTATTTGATGCCATCCTTAAAACCATATGAACCCAGAAGTCTGCAACTGCTCTAATTGTTTCAAAATTTTATAGAAAGAAAAAAATATTAGCATATTTAGAAGTTTAAATTAAAATTCCCACTTAATATAAGCCTAAAATAAAACAGTAAAGGACAATTTATGAAATTTCTGTTTTAGTTGTGGCAGCCATATTGCATGGAGAGTGGGGTCGTCACACACAATTTTGAAAGTGGACCACCTAAAGACCATCCAAGCCCAATTTGGGAGAACTTCTCATTGTCATTCAGCTGCAGTATAAATTTGAGTTCATTTTGATTTCAAATTAAGCAGTAATGGTAAATTGAAAGACAAAGTAATGGCAACCATCTTAAATTCAATGGATGGCTGTCAGGAACAATTTGTCATGTGGACAACCAAAAGATCGTCTCAATCTAATTTCATTACACTTGGAAAAATGGTTTCTGAAGAGAAGAATTTAATATGATTTTTATGTCTAAATTGCATAATCGGTATAAAGCAGCTGAATACAAAATCTCATGGAAAGAAATGCAAGACCATTCAAGCCAAATATGGTATCATTGGAATCAATTGTTTCTGAAGAGAGTAAACTAATGTGATTTGCTTTATCAAAATAAGCCTTATTTGAATATAAAAAACAAATTACATCAGCTCCAAATTATCAAGTTATTTAGGAGTAGTCGTTGATGGCCTGTTGCAAGGTAAAATTTAAACAAGCCTATTCTTCTAATATCCTTGAGATCTTTATCCTGTGGCAATCTACGCTTCTATAAATTGGTCTATCTCAGTGGCACCTTTTTACTTATATGATTTATTTAAAACTTTTTCTCGTCGTGAATATAGCTAAAGTACTGATCATTTCACATTAAATAACAATAAATAAATCAATCAATTTCTTTAATATCGTCTTAGGTGAAATTTAATACCAGTTTATATTGACTTACCAGCCGTTGGGCTATGTCTAAAGCTTCAGCATATTTCTCTGTGTGAAGATAACATCTAGCCATGCACTCCAGGATATCTTGTCGTAATGTTTTATTATTTGAAGGTAAACTTTCTACAGACCCAAAAATATAATACAGTTACAGTTACTGAAGAAGATTCATTTTTTTAAACTAACATGACATGTCTTCTTTTGTTTCTTGGAGATATTCTAGATAACCTTCCTATAGGTACATCCCAGTACCATCTTTTTACCTGTGTGATTTATTGCATGTAAATTTATATCTTCTCGTCATAATTTTACCTGAAATATTGCTCACTAGACATTCAATCAATCAATTGATTGTGTGCTTGCTTAATGACACTTTCATCATTTTTTCACATGTATCTTAGCAACCAGGTTCATTTTCATAATTTTTTCACATGAATCGTAGCAACCAGGTTCAAACATAATTTTTTCACATGTATCATAGCAACCAGTTTCATTTTCATAATAGTTTCATATGTATCATACATGTAGCAACCAGATTTGTTTTCATAATTTTTTCACATGTATCGTAGCAACCAGGTTTTTTTCATATTTTTTTCACATGTATCGTAGCAACCAGATTTATTGCCGTAATTTTTTCACATGTATCATAGCAATCCAGGTTTATTTTCATAATTTTTTCACATGAATCGTAGCAACCAGGTTCATTTTCATAATTTTTTCACATGTATCGTAGCAACCAGGTTTTTTTCATATTTTTTTCACATGTATGGTAGCAACCAGGTTCATTTTCATAATTTTTTTACATGTATCGTAGCAACTAGGGTTTTTTTTTCATATTTTTTCACATGTATCGTAGCAACCAGGTTTATTATGGGATGTACTGCTGAGCATCGGCTAGTGAACTGATCAATTTTGATAAGGTACCAATTCACTCAGCACACCTTGTGATAATCTGATCATGAACCTTTTAATCCATCTGTATTATCCTTAATGCATAATACATAGAAACCATTATTATCACTGATTATTACAGACCAGAACAGAAATGTCTACAAAATGTAGGAGCCATTGTGGTCGTAATGGTATGGTTGTTGGATCTACACCTATCTATATAATCAGTGCCTATCACCACTAAAGTTGTGAGTTCAAACCCTGCTCAGGCGAGGTGTACTCGATACAACATTATGTGATAAAGTATACATGTCAGTGACTTGCGACAGGTCGGTGGTTACCTCCTGGTACTCTGGTTTCCTTCACTAAAATAACTGACCTTCAAAATATAACAGAAATATTGTTTTAAGAGGCATTCATCACCATAACCTTAACCTCTACAAAAAGTTATTTTTCCGTAAACTATTATTCTATGGTAAAAAATATTTTTTAGCAACAACTAAATTTCAAAGTCGTATTATCCTGCACAACAGGGTACAAAACTACACCAATATTTCAAAAATAAAACATAAAAAATCAAACCTAGTCCTTCTTTGTATAAATCTAATGCTTCTGTGTAACTTTTCTGATGATAAAGATTATCTCCCCTGAATTTGTAGATAACTCCTGCATTTTCTGGTTCTGGAATTTCTGAGTAATACCACTAAAAAGAAAGTAATTAAACAAATTTTATACTCAAAATTCTGCAGTAGTAAATCGGTTATCCACTGATCCTAGTAAAAGCAATGATTTCCTTACATAATAAGAAAAGTTTGAAGATCTATACCAAAGGGGTACTCAAAAACTGTAAGCCGAGGAATGACAGACAATAAAATGGACAAAAGAAAAAATAAAGACAAACAATTGTCAACAAAATACTAAACAGAAAACAAAAGATTAAGCTACACGACACGAACACCACTAAAAAATGGAGGCAGATTCAATAAGGTAAAAAATACTGTTTTGCTGTATCTTGAATGTTTTCTTGGGTAGTGGGGTGGGGTAGGCACACAGGCATTTTTATTAAATATCTGATAAAACCTTTTTTAATGGTAAATATGTATGTAGTAATAAAATATTCCCAATAAATTTTTTAGTGAGTGAGTGATGAGTGATTGTTGTTTAATGCCAATTCAGCAATTTTTCAGCTATTCCATGGTGGATACATTTTTGATGCGAGTAGTTCTGGTAAATAAACGTTAGAGAATACAAAAGGGGCAATCAAAAATGAACAATCCAGAGAAACTGGCAACATAGGGTACACTAGACGAAGAAAAACAAAACAAAAACACAACACAATATGTGCTGGATACCACTATACGCAAAAAAACACAAATAACGTAAATAAGACATGATAGGGGCTCGAACCCACAATCCACCACACTTGAGGCAAGCATGCTAACCATTACACGACCGATGCAGTTTTATGTGTAACACCTGGTACAATATGCTAAAGATAAATATTAAACAGCTGAAGTAAAAAACAATATGTCTACAAAACAATATGTCTACTGAACAACATGTCTACAAAACAATATGTCTACTGAACAACATGTCTACAACGCAATATGTCTACTGAACAATATGTCTACAAAACAATATGTCTACAAAACAATATGTCTACTGAACAACATGTCTACAAAACAATATGTCTACAAAACAATATGTCTACTGAACTTATATACATAACATTAAACAACTCAAAACAGATTCTTTCTATTTTAAACATGTTCATATTTGACATACATCATGTACCTGAAAGGTTGAGATACCAAGATGTGAAGAAAGCAAAATAAACCATAATATAATAAGCCTAATTCTTATTTTGATGTAACCAGAAAAAAAAACATTTCCACATGTGTTTCATAGACATAATTCTCTCTTTTCTGATATATTTTGTCATCTGCTCATTTTCATTTTTCTGATATACTTTGTCATCTGCTCATTTTCATTTTTCTGATATATTTTGTCATCTGCTCATTTTCATTTTCAATAATCAGTTTCATCATTGTTTATATGTTGTATTCTAAAAACAAAAGAATTAAGACGGACATGTAATTATTTAAACATACAGAATAATATTATTTTAGAATGGATGGATGGTTGGTGTTTAACGCCAAGTCAGCAATTTTTCAACTATATCATGGCGAGAATAAGTTACATTTGATCAATGAGATGAATCCTGCTTTGTACTAGACCGACACATTGAGCCGGAGTTTTTAGTGCTAGCACACTAAAGTAACAGTTCGCAGGAAGACATGTCATCCCACTCGGACACATTATACTGACTCTGAGTTGACCCGTGTTTGCTCTTACTCCTTAATGCTGCGTGCTTAGCGGAGAAGCAGCAAATACCAATTTTATAGTCTTTGGTTTGAACTGACCGGGATTCGAACCCCGATCTCCTGCATGCGAGGTGAGCACGCTAACCATTACACCACCGATGCAGTTTATAATATTTTAGAAAAATATGTAAGGGGTAGAGGCACTGACTATCCATATGTCATGGTCTGTTTTTGTATTCAGTGGGTTCAGCTATGGTGAGAGGTGATTGTTTATTTTGTTGATATTGGTGACCATCACTGTTTAAAGCTTTCTTTTCATAATTACATTCAGCAGTTCTTTGCAGAACTTTGACCAACTCCTACCATAGCTACCAGTGATTGGGATTAGAGAGGGTCATGTGCCATTTATCACATTTCATCTGAAAATGTCCCATTGAAATCAGAAATATTTACAAAGAATGTTAAAGAATGGCCCATTGAAATTCTGAATGTCAATAGAAAATGTCCCATTATTAAAATTTTAATCCTAATAACTGAGCTACTAATAGAAAAACCAGGTAAGACCACTAAAATTTGGACTGGGCCCCTGCAAATTTTCAAATTTGCAAAATTTGTCCCTGAGTAAGCAAAAATGTATAAAAAAAAAATTGCCTTATAACATCACCACTCCATACAACCTTTAAAGAAATAACCCTTAATACTCACATATTCAGAACAAAACTTTGCATTGTAGGATTTTTTATTATCTTGTCCAGATTGCTTCTTCGATTCAAAATCTTCATCATCAAATCCTAAACCAAGATCCATTATTCTGAGACTAAAATCAAAAAGAAAAACAGTCACATAGCGATTTTCCAAAAATTTGCATTTTTTTCTTTTTTAGTTAACACTAAGCTATGAATCTAACAATTTTCCACTCATATGTGCAGTTAGAAGCTTTTCAAAGTAATAGACTATTAGTTAATAAATATTGGATAAAAATATAAAATGAAAAACCGTATAGGGAAACTATTAAATTCAAATTAATTTCTGAACTTGACAAAAATTTACATTTGTCAGGATGAAAAACCATCAGTTAATCACTTCCCAATCTGGCAGGTGCATCTAAAGTCAGGCTAGAGGGTATAGCAGTCAATTTGTGAGTGTTGTCAGTGTACTGCCTTCTGCACACAATCCGAGTGTTGAAGGCAAGATAAAAATGTAGTCTGGCAATTCATTGTATGCCAGAAAAATAAACAGGACCCAGCATCAGAACTGTGCCTTGTGGAACATCTGAATGTGAGGAAAGAACCCTCCCCTTCTTGTATTTTTTTTAAATCTATTTTTAATAACTAATGTAGACTTATTAGCATATTTTTAATGAGCGACCGCAGTGATCATGATCGTATGGTAGTTGGATTTACAACTACATGTGCAATCAGTGCCTATCACCACTAAAGTTTTGAGCTCGAACCCCGTTCATGACGAGGTGTACTCGATGCAACATTATGTGATAAAGTTTGTCAGTAATTTGCGACAGGTCAGTGGTTTTCTACACCAATAAAATTGACCGCCACGACATAACTGAAATATTGTTGAATTTGTGCAAATTGTGGTGTGAAACACCATAAAACAACTACATGTATTTTTAATGACATTTAACTACTGTATGACATATTTGAAGTGATATTTAACAACATATAACTGAAGAAATGCGGTAATAACAAAGAGTTGAATACTATGGAAAGAAATTTCTTCGTCGTAAACGGAAGTTAAATATTTCTTCGTCATAACTGGAAACCAGAAGTTTGTCTGCCATTTTGATTAAGCACTTTACTATGATGACACTATTGACATTTACACGATAAAGATATCATATACATTTTGGGGATTTGAATTTTATGATTGTTCTAGACTAGACCAATCAAGACATTATCACAATTCGGTTGTTTCGAATCATTTCCATTCCGTCAAAATTTTGTTATTTTCGTCTGCCAGATCACGTGATTTCGATGGAACTGCTGGCCCTGAGCTTCCGGTGTCAATGTACACAACAAAAACTCCAATCGATATGTGCCGTTTTAACGTTCGATTCTCAAGTTAAAAATATCTTAATTTCAACAATAAATCAAGAAAAAATTTTCAATTTTGGTAATGGTTATATTTCTTACATAAAAGAAAATGTTGTAAAAAATAAATTTTGGAAAGATGTGTTCCATGCTTGGAACACCTTTATTGATAAAGAAGAAAACTTTACATGGGAATATTTTTTGTCTTCTCCACTGTGGATGAACAAAACTATAAAAATAGAAAACAAACCAGTATTCTATGAAGACTGGTATAGAAAAGGTATTTGTTTTGTTAATGATATTATGTCAGAANTACACAACAAAAACTCCAATCGATATGTGCCGTTTTAACGTTCGATTCTCAAGTTAAAAATATCTTAACATTTTCTGTAAAAGACAGATATCAATTAAATTATTTTATTTGTATCAAAGACTTCAACGCAGAGACAAATAATTCTTTAAAATTAAATTTGTTTTCTTTCTTTATTTGCGGCTGTCAGCATCATGAAAGGAAAACGATCTGCCTTTATGTATATATTTCTTATATAAGACAGATAGTGGGGTACCGAACACCAGAATTAATTCAGCGGTTTCCTTGGCGTCTCCATATTACTTATAATCTACTGCATCTATGACTATGATATGCTGACGTTGTCACAGTAATAGCATAAACACCGGAAGTCACCTGCCAATTTGTTCAGACGTCAAGACACGAAAAAGACGGAACGTGGTCGGAATTGACATGATTCAAAACCACCGAATTGAAACAATTTTCTAAATAATGTAATGATAAAACAGTTTTTTATGATTCACTTGTATTCAGATTTCGCATCAAAATGATGAAAAGCTTTAACCACCGGGACTTGTTATGCTTTTTTTTTATCCCTCGACTAGGCCTACTCTAAAAAAAAAATGTTGCCGATTCTCGATAGCGTAAGAAACATTTCTCACGTGTGTCCCTTAGAAACAATAAATTTTTACAAAATTGTTTTTTTTTATTTGGCAAAACTAGTTCTTTATTTCTACCAAATCTAAAAGTTCTACTTCTAGAAGTTACGGAGAAAACATAATTTTTGTGTATGTCCTTATTTCTAATGCTTTGTGTATTACGACACCAGTTCTCGATAAGTGTGTAAAATCAATTATGGAGGGCATGTTTACTAATAGAAACTATAGGTAAAAAAGAAAAAAATGTATTTAAGATATTTGCAAACACCAAGATTATTGATTTCAACCATACGTGTAAAATTAAACATGTTTGAAAAAGTGTTCCATTGGGGTTACACAATATAGAAATAACGTTGATATAAAGATAAAACTGATAAGATATGACCCGAACGGTGTTCCATGCTTTTTTTCCCTGAACATCGCCACCTGTATATTTTCGGTTTTGTATGACGTATACGTACTTGACCTTCACTGACAGCAAAGTTTTGTTTACATCACAAACGTATAGTTTAAGCAATGACCCGGTGAACTAGAGTTATTTTTGGAATAAGAAAAGGTGCATAAATATCTGAGACTACAAAGATTATGTTCATATACACCTTGATACGTAGCACAGCCATTTTTTCCTTCTTGTGAAGCGAGGCGGTGTTCCGTAGGTAAAATCCTGGCGAACAGAAGACACGTGCGTTTTCCCGATTTATGTTAAAATGCTCACGTGCATAATTATCGAGAACTGGTACGAGTCGAGGAAAAAAAATCATAACAAGTCCCTGTGCTTTGCAGTGCGGTTATTTTTCTTACACGATGAATATAAATTTTGGAAAAAAAAGATTGACATTTTTAAATTATATTTTCCTTTCACTGGTAGTCTAGTTTCAGTTTCAGTGAAAAAATATTAAAGTCAAAACGTCAAAATGGTTAGCAAGGGTTCTTCC
>MJUT01064995.1:438137-459203 GCA_002080005.1 Gigantidas platifrons | reverse complement strand
TTCAGAACTTGATGATCCACCAGTTCTACAAAGTCTAAGTTAGTACAATAGAAAAAAGGTTAATTGCATTAATTCAGATCTTCACAGTGAGGGATCAGACAGTGCTTTTGTCATATTGTTTTTTTTGTTTGTTTTTTTTTTTATCTTTAAGTGCAGAATAAGTACTTTTATTAGGTTTTTAGTAGTTATAGAATTTAGTTAGTTGACCACTGTTATAACAAGAAAAGACATATTTGTTCACTTTTCTAACCGAACTTTTTTATGTTTTTAAATTGTGGAATAAAACATAACTTCAATGCAAACCAAACCCTCAAATTTCATCTTTAGGCCACACCAAAAAAAATTCTTGTTCTTCGGATTTTCCAGACAAAAATAGTGAGGCGGCGAGCGATTTTTTTTTTATGAAAATGATCAAGCGAAATTTTTTTTCCCGCAAAAGGAACTAGTTTTCATTGGTTGTGTCCAGTATATATATATGATATCTTGAAAATATTGTGAAAAATTATAATGTGTATCCTCCTGGCTAAAACACTTCAATGAATGGAAACCACTGTATGAACAACATGGTGGGTGTTGTACAAAAATCAAATCAAATATTTATTAATCTAATCATGGTCCCACAGGGGACAGTTACATAAATATAACAAATATGATTAATAGAGTAGACAGTACATTGCTATAAACAGTAAATGTCAATAATTTTAATTGATAGTATGCTCAGTAGTGATCAGGGGATGTCATCCACAGTATATGTGGTACTATTGTACCTGATCTCTTCTTCTGGTATACAGCAAAACTTCAAGCTGTTGAAGATTACTTGCTGCCAAAGTGCAATCCAGGAAATTCAAGAAGCAGGAACTGCTAACATTTCCGAAGCACCCGAGTTCATCCAGTTTTTGTAGGGGTCTGTGTTGTCTTCTTGTGCCCCATTCTGTTTTTGTCCCCGAATTTCCCGTACTTTGATGAAACTTTCGTTTCTTCCTTTTCCGTAAATAATTGTACTGTACATGTTACTACACTGGTTATGAGAATTAAGATATTGTATCTGCCTATGAATGATCCTTTTGATTTATTAAAGATACCAACAGTCTTACATTATAGGGGATATCAAAAGAAATCGGGATGTAAACATTTTATTGCAAGGCTTCACCATTCTCTATCCAGAGTTGTCGTTCCTGCTACGATATACAACATGTTGGGTGTATTTCTTTCGTATGTTCGAGATGTGCCGAACATGTTCTAGCGAATGAAGTGGTACGGAACACTCTGCGCGAACAAACAGAACAGTGTGTCGGGTGTACCAAGTTTTGAGGTGGCGCAGAAGGAATCAAGATGGCGGAGCCGACGATCTTTTCTTTGACATAGAATTTTTTTTACACCTTACTCATTTTCCTAAAATTACGCAATACAAAATAATTGCGTGGATTTTTTAGGGGGAGGAGGGACTTTGTAAATTGTGAATACAGTCCCCTATAGTTTTATAAATCAATCATTTTGGTGCAAATTTGATTCCTGGGAGAACACAGGAGCTTCTTAACGTGAAGTTCCATTTCCCTCCTTCTTTATTCAATTATTTTTTTAGAAAAAAAAAATTGGTTTGTAGCACCACTGTCCTTGATGGATTTATGGGTTTCAAATTATTTTTAAAAAAAATACAAAATATGCTAGATAGATGCAAACTTACGCAAACATTTTTTTCCTCTTTACGCTCAGTCATAATCTTTTGTTTTGACTCGCGCCCCTCAATTAAAATCTCAGATTTGCCCTTTTTAAGATCTGCTCTATTTCCTACCTAACCTCTCTATACGCACGGGTGGTTTGCTATGTCACACGCACGGATATTTGAATATCGCCTTGAGGTAGGTTTATGCAGTTGTACAATTAAAAAAAAAAAGGAAAACTAACAAAACCAAGTAGTTCACAGAATGGCTCACATATCAGACTGCATTGTTAGCATACATTCATTGCGTGTAAACCCGTCGGTTTTGCAAACACTTCTGTATACTTAAATGGGTTTTGTGTGAACGGTATCCTTGCCCGGAATTTTAACTTTACAGAAGTGTTTGCAAAACTGACGGATTTCCACGCAATGAATGTATACTTACAATGAAGTCTGATATGTGGGCCCTTCGGTGAACTACTTATTTTTGTTAGTTTTCTTTTTTTTAAATTGTACAACTGCATAAACCTACCTCGAGGCGATGTTCAAGTATCCGTGCGTGTGACGTAGCAAACCACCCGTGTATATACGTTAAAACACTGTGAAAATTATATAATATAAAGATTACATGTATCCGTCATTTATTGTTCAGTTGCATATTTTTAGGATTCAGTAATATTATAATTAAAGGTTAAATCACGTGGAAGCAGCAACTGTGGCTACAGTAACTACTGATTCTTCCAAATTCATCTCACTATCATCGTTGTCCATTTCGAGTACTGCTGACAGAAATAGAGTTAACTTATCCACCATGTTGTTTGTCCAAAAAGTTATAAATCATTTCATTGACCTAGCATGTAGGGCACACGGAATGTTCGGAAAGAAATACACCCGTTGTATAGCGTAGCAGGAACGACAACTCTGGATAGAGAATGTAACATTCCATCAAAATCACGTGGTCTGACAGACGAAAATAAGAAACATTTGACGGAATGGAAATGATTCGAAACAAGCGTATAAATATAATAATCAATGTTAAAATGTCATTTTGACCTGACAAGTAAACGACCTAGATAAATTGATAACACAAGCTATTCAGACAACCCACATATAAATAAATGGCGACAAAATCACCAGCAGAGCTACCCAGGTAAATATTATCATTTTATTTGATGAAGTTTTTGTTTTCATATGTTATGTATTCTTTTACGTGTCGGTTCGTTGGTCCGAATGGTCAATGGTCCGAAAGGTCATGGTCCGAAGGTTACGAAGGAAAATGCAATTATTGAATTTAAGACCATAGCAGACCACAACAGATCATAAGCATGAAAATAAAAATAAATGAGTTTTTGTTTATTTTACGTCTTTTAAAGTCACATCAATCCAGCTTAACCCTTAAAAACACGTGTGCTTGAGGACAGGACCATGCACGAGCCCCTCCTCCTGTTTACTTGTCAGGCAGATATACTATAGATAATTAGTATGTCTATAAGGTCAACACATGTAAATTGCTGTTAGCATAATAAGATTGTATGAATGTGGACATGAACAAGTTAAAATAAGGAAAAAGAGATGAAATAATTAAGAAATAAAGAAATTTTATTGAAAATAAATATATGTAAACGGAAAGTTAAAAAAAAAGGTGAGGTGGTATTCCGTGCCATGAGCGCATGTGAGTTAGATAACCACATTTCTGGTCACTCGGCTATACCTATAAATTACTGTTTTCTATATAATAATTGGTGATATTTCAACCGTGCGAATCAGATTACGTTCATTTTGGGAATCGTTTGTAAGTTCACCCTGTTACAGTAATTACTTGTTTTGAAATTTAGTATTCCCAAATTCTATCTGAATTTTAATAGTTTTGAGCCATTGTACTATTGACCATTCGGAGTACAGACCCTTCGGACCAATGCCTGTCCTGGAATCATTATTTTATGTAACGATCATGTACTTTTTGTAAATAAACACTCAATTGGCACAACTCTTCAAAATGGGGAGGAAAATTGCCTCCAGTTCATACCCCCATAAGGTGGTATTAGTGAAGTTCGGTCTGGAGACTCATAGGAGTACCTGATATAACCTCTGTCGGTTTTAGTGAGGTTTAAAAGCAAACCAGAGCAAAATATATAAACCAATGAAGTTTGCAAAACAACTAACATGCATTAAGAAATGTAAATCTGTTTTAACCTCAATGTAAGACAATACTGCAGATCATAATTATGTATTATCATGCAGGGACAGGTCCAGAGAGCCACATAATAGTTTTCTCTGGGTCCTCCACAAATAAAACTGACCGCCACGATATAACTAAAATATTGTTGAAAGTGGCGTTAAACACCATCAAACAAACAAACAAACAAATAGCTGTAACCCTTGTCTCATGAATAATGTACAAACATAAAAATAGTGAAAGTTATCCTCTATATCATCTCCACATGCACATTGGGAACTGTCACTCTAATGTTGATTTAAGTTCCTAAGAAGAGTTTGAAGATACCAAAGGGGTAATCAGAATCCGTATATCGAAGAAGGACAACAATATGTAATGGCCAAAAGAAAAAGTACAAAAGGACAAACAATGATCTAGAAAACATACACATAAAATTAAAGATAGAGTAACAAGAACCCCACTAAAACCGATGGTAAGCAGTTCCTGCTCCACTAGTGGCACCCGTCGTGTTAAACTACATGTAGTTACATACCCGGTGATAATTCATGATTTGGCAAATCCCTAAAAAGAAACAAAGTGATAACAAAACATCACATGACCCTTAGGGTCAAGTGAGCTAAAACATTTTGTATGTTGTGTTAATTTAATATTATTAACATTGTACATAGTGTTATCTTTATTTAATACCAATTATTGCATATCAGAATAAAAATCGTACATTTAATTGGCTGAACACTCTCCACGTGACCTTCACTATTCCGCGATATAGACTGGAATGCTGATCGGCCGGTCCGAAAACTGTATATAGACTGGTACTACTAGTCTATACATGGTTTTTGGAGCGGTCGTGCATTACGTCCTTTAGATAAATCGCTTCACTGATCCAGAGTTCGAACAGTGAATTATTTTTAATGATCTACATTTCATTCTTTTGTTCTTCAATATATGAACTTTAACCTTATACTATTTTAGGCTTAAAACGTGTTTTACATACTCAGGTACTTTGTGACTCGAACCACTGGCGGGCTTTTTCAAGTCTACTTTGATTTTCAAAACTTCTATCTTACCTCTCGGCTAAGTTGATTACATTAATAAATGCTATAATTAGTATATTTAACTCTTGATAGTAAGCTTCGTTAAAAAAAATAGACAATAAATTAAAATGTAAGAATACTTGTTTTCTTTTCAAATTATTTGTTGTAAGCATGTTATTGCTATTAAATTACAATGTTACTCATAATATAATTTATTTGTTTGTTTGTAAGTTTTAATTTATTTTTAAATTGCAGTTGCAAATAGGTTTCTTGATAAATTGAAAAATGTTTGTGCAATTATTTTGTGTGTATCATAATCCTGGTCTTCAATGCAATAAACACAATAGTTACTGATATGGAGGGCAATATCAGGATAGACAGACTGCAAATGGGTCGTGGTACGGACTAGTGGAAATGATATTGCCTTCGCCTGCGGCTCAGGCAATATCATTTCCACTACCATTGGGCAGTCTGTATATCCCGATATTGCCCTCCATATCAGTAACTATTATATAAGTAGACAATAAATAATATTTTACTTTCGAGGTACTACTGAACAGTAACCGAGAGGCTTAATAAAATGTTCATGAAGTTGTTTTTAAATAGGGAAAGACTAGAAATATTTTGAATGCTAATATCTAAAATTATTCCACATGTCTAAGCTCAATCTATATGATTGGGTACATATTTGAGATAGGGTAATTATATAAAGAATCTAGGATTTCTGCATGTATAATTTGCAATATTCAGTGTTTATACTAGAACGTATATTATCAGAGATATAGTTGGGGGGGGGGGGTAATCATGCAGACGTTTAAACACTATACTATCTGTTTCTTGTGCCTACCTTGCAGCGAGTCCGAACTCAATTCTTTGTATAATTTAGACCTAGAGGTGTCAGTCATTTCTCATGCCAGTCACCGTTATTACCGCCTAATATTGAACAGATTCCATCAAATATGACTCCCTTTTTGTTGATTTACATTTGTTTGCATAATTTGAAGCATTTGTACACAGGTCTCTTTAAATAACACCATTGAAAATCCCATGTCAATCATGGTCGACATTTGTGTAATTCTCATTCATTTGCATTGCGGTGACACCTAGCAGTGATGTCAATCGTTTAATGTAAATAAACAATCTGCAAATAGACAAGAATACTCAGAAACAAGAGGCTCACCTGAGTTTGTGTCGTTTACCTTGTCAATAAAACAGTTTATCTTCAATGAAGTCGCAATTTTGAGATTGTCTTATTTCATTTCACATAGGGTCACAGTTATTAATTTATAGGACTTAAAAATGAAATAAAAAGTGTTGACCGTTGGTCCCTTTTGGTCCTCTCGTATCTCTGAAATATATCAACATTGTACAAATTGTTTCTCTATCGTCTGAGCTCTCAGGGTTTTTCAGTATGAAAGTGGAGCCATTTTTTTATGCAATGGGAACTATCGTTTACCTCACAAGGTACGAATGTCCATGTGAACTGGTAATTGCCATCGTTCTGAACGGGCAAAAATCAAGGACGTCTGAAAACATTTATTTGTATGGTCAAATTTTCATAATTATCAACTCTAAAGCGAATAGACGATTGAAACGAATACCATTACAATTCAAACATTCATTTGGTAACTGTCAGACATCTAAATGACCGCCACAACTGAATGACTTTTCGTTATTAAACGTCTTCTTCCGTGCAACCGATCGTTTGTTTGATTGATCGATTAAATCATGTTCTGTTATTGCCCCTTTTGCAACCTACATCAAGATTGTGTTTGGTACTCTTTCGTCTGGCTTTTATCTCCCCATTTCTCCGTTTTAGGGGTCGAAGGTCACTCACCGATTGGAATTGGATGTGTTAGTCGAGTTGATAGTTCTATTTGAGCTGGAATTCGTCTATAAAATACTGTGTCACATGATCCACTTTCCAAAATATGGTACTTAATTATTTATATGCTGATACATTAAAAATCAAATGATGTTAACACGACGGGTGACACTAATGGAGAAGGAACTTCTAACCTTCCGGAGCACATGAGTTAACCCCTGTGTTTTAGTGGGGTTCGTGTTACTCGATCTTTAGTTTTATGTGTATGTTTTGTAGATCGTTGTTTGTCCTATTTCTTTTGGCCATTGTGTTGTCTGTTCATCTTCGATTTACGGATTTTGGTTACCGCTTTGGTATCTTCAAACTCTTCTTCATACCCACCATAAAGTAAATGGTCATGTTTTATATGCTCCCTTGACAAATTCAATGAATGGGTGCATCCTTGACTTTCACTACGGAGATTTAACATCATATAGTTGCCATTTTTATTTCTAATAGGGACGCCAAGTTGTTTACCTCGTTTCTTGAGTTTCTATCTGTGTTAACACATACCCGAATAAAATTTGAAAACAATGTTGTCTTACATCGCCTGTCAATATTTCGTATTTATTTAACCAAACAATTTGCATTTAAGAAGAATTTCGAGGATATTCGACCAAAAGCATCCAAGTTTCACTTCTGTTGTAAACAATAACCTAAAGCTCCATGTTAAATCATCTATGACAGTTTAAGTTTCATAAAGAATGTTCTCTCTGATGCACTTTGACGCTGTAGACAGTAACTGTTATTTGTGTTCATTAGGAATAACTTCCATACTAACTTCTATTTTTTTCCGTGGTTGTTGTCTTTCGTCTACAAGTCTGAGATGTGTCGTCCTGAGGGGGTGGAGTGCAAGTTCAAAACTGTCACATTTTTTCACATGGTTTCTTTATCTTGTTTAGCATTCTCTATCCAGAGTTGTCATTCCCGCTACGCTCCAACACCTCTGTCAACGCTCATTTTACAAGATTTTTGTAAAATTTAGAAACAGTAAAAAAAAATGTACTTAAAATTGTTTTAATAATAGTAAATATCAATAAAGATGAAAATATATCACTCATTTCAAATCAGTTCTCTCTTAAAAATGATTTGTGATCGTTTTTAATTTTTACCTCCGCAAAATATTTCTCCAAGAAGTGGGGGAAATAATTTTTAAGAGAGAATTGGTTTGAAATGAGTGATTTATTTTCGTCTTTATTGATATTTACAATAATTAAAACAATTTTTTAAGTACATCTTTTTAATGTTTCTAAATTTTACGAAAATCGTGTAAAATGAGCGTTGACAGAGGTGATATAGCTATAGCGTAGCGAGAACGACAACTCTGGATAGAGAATGCTTGTTTAGGTGTTGTCACCACGCCGATGACGTTCTTATTTAATAAAATCCGGATCCATACCCGGATTAAGTTGATGATATCCGGGACCCAAAAACAGACCCGGACCTGGACCAAGTACATAAAATCCGTACCCAGTCTGAAGTAAAGCTTATCCGACTAAAATATACAAAACACTCAATATTACTAGAATGGATTTGGTTGATCGTTGTGGAATATCTGAGTCACAAATGACTACGGATATGTTCCACTTGTAAGCACTTTTCGGTCCTTTCCTCATTCATGACTTATCACCAGCTTTGTAACTATATTAATACGATGGGTGCCACTTGTGGAGCAGGAACTGCTTACCCTTCCGGAGCACCCAAGTTCACCCCTGGTTTTTTAGTGGGGTTCGTGTTACTCGATCTTTAGTTTTATGTGTATGTTTTGTAGATCGTTGTTTGTCCTTTTGTCCTTTTTCTTTCACCATTGTGTTGTTTGTTCTTCTTCGATTTACGAATTCTGATTACCTCTTTGATACATTTGTATCTTCAATCTCTTCTTAAAACTTATTTATTATGCCAGCAATAAAACAATATGTTATCCTATTAACATTGATATATATTTAATTTACTTATGTTGATTTTATAGTGTAGCTGTCTATCCATTTCTCAAGCACGATGGCATTTCATTTTTGCCATGTCCGGCCTTTGTTGAAGATTCGGAAAAACAATTGAAACGTGTGAAGAACTTTGAGTCAAGGTCAACAGATGTGCTACTTTGTACCACTATGAAATCAGGTAAATTTTCATTTTAACCTTGTATATCATTATACCTTAAGATATGAGTTCCAAATTGTGGTATGTCATTATTAAATTGGTTCGTCCTGAGTTAGCCATCGATTTATCTATTTTCATTGGATATTAATATCACGTTAATGCGCATGTTCAAGAAGGGATTGTTACTAATTCTAACATGACGTCCTTCATTGGCTATATAAATAATGCAATGATAAAACTCACGATATATTTCAATTCGCTTAATGCGTATTGACGAACAAATTACAAACATCATTCCCTAGTGAATCTATGTATTCATACAGCACTGTGGTGCATAACAAACATAAAAATGCACGTATTGTTTTTACCTAAATTTTTTCCGGAATAAATACTTAAAACAACCATCAATGGACTTTGACTTTTGAAATTTAACATCTTCCGGTGAAGTCGCTTACACGGAACGCTGATGACATTAAAACACATGGTTACCGATTTATTTTACGATTTTGTGAGCATTTTATTAGTTTAAGTTGCTAAATTCAAAATGCCATTAAATTGGAAAATATCAGTACCTTCATAGCATCACAGTCTATTTATACACAAAAGAAAAACAACTGTAAACATGAAGGTTAGTGAATTTTGTTATGAAATGCATTTCCATTACTGACTTCCACTTCAAAAAATAAGTTAGATTTTTCTTACTAGAATCGAAATAATTCATGGAAGCCAGAGTTTGTATCACGTTTTAACATGGGTAACATTATTTTCGTTGCATTTTATCCCTCGCTATCGCTCGGGATAACATTTTTACGAAAATAATGTTGCCCATGTTAAAACTGTATACAAACTCTGGCTTCCATGAATTATTTCTTAAGTAGGAGTGGTGACCATCATATTGCAATCGTTAAACCTCGTGTATATCCGTAACCTCCATCTAAAGGATGGATATCTAGAGACGTAATAAGCCGAGGTGAGCCGAATGCACGCTATTGTTCTTAAATACGGTTTGCCTGAGAATATCGAAAGACACTACATTGATTTACCGGTAAATTCGAATATATGCACGCACAATATATCGTTGTCATGTATATAATTTATCAACACTGTGCTAGTTACAATTAATTTATTTGTGTGATATAGCTAATAGCGCATGCTAACGAATGGATCATCGTTAAAAGTACGTGAGCTGAATTAACTTGACAAATTCAAGTTTCACGTGCATGTCATGCTAATTGGGTGCGTTCAAATTTACCCCATTATTTCCCAGAACGAAGTAGAGAAGAATAGAGTATATTGTATAATAATAATTTGACAGTAGTTGTCATGGTTACTATTAGTATGAAAATAAAGTTTAATTTACAGTGCGTTGCAATTTCTTGAATATTGTACCAAGCTAATATTGTAATTACCAGTCATGACTACCATTTGTCCTCGAATTATTGAGTAAACTAAGTTCCAACCACTTTGGCAAATGTTGGTAAATAATGCTAGCTATTTTATCTGTATAATTTATTTTCACTCGTGAAATGTAATTTATTTCACGAACGTAAAGCATTATCCTTGTTGTTTACAGTTATATGATTATAACTATGCTGGTATTGTTCAATCATAACCAGTGTTACAAACATGTATCACAAACTATGTCGTCACATTTTAGTACTATTGGTAAGTTATCGTAAAACACATTTTACCACTCACAAAAAAATTAGTACATTTACTACCACGTGATGTCCGTCATACAAAAGCAATAGTTCATTAGTCAGTACATTATGTCCGTTATAGACAAACAGTACATTTATTTGTTTTTATTTACGTATACTGGTATAACACGAATTTCTTTTCAAATGATATCGTCTAACAGTAACACAATGGGTGACACATGTAGAGCAGGAACCCTTGACCCATCCGGAGTACCTGAGTTTATCCCCGGTTTTAGTGTGGTTCGTGTTGGTCGATCTTTATTTATTTCGGTAGTGTTTTTTAGATCACTGTTTGTTCGTTTTCTTTTGGCCATTATGTTTTCTGTCCTTCTTCGGTTTACGGCTTCTGATTACTCCTTTATATCTTTAATATTCCCTTAAATCAATTTGTAATATATATTTATGCCAACAAGTTGACCATCTTCTTATTCTGGTCTCTCACGCCCATTATTGACTTTTTTTTTTATGTTTATGACATTTTTTTGCTCGTCCAAAGCCAGACGTGTATCGTGGTCGTTTTGTGTTCAATGATTTGAGTTTATAGGTGATTATTCATTTTGTTGATAATAGTGGAATTATTCATAAATGTAACTACAGGGGTGTATTTCTTTGGACTGTTCCGAACATGTTCCGAACATTCCAAGTGCCCTAGGTCAATGAAGTGGTTTAGAACTTTTTGGACAAACAATATGGTAGATAAGTTAACTCTGTTATTTCTGTCAGCAGAACTCGACATGTACGACGACGATGATGAGATGAATTTGGAAAAAGCCGTAGTTACTGTAGCCATAGTTGCTGCTTCCACGTAATTTAACCTTTAATAATAATATTGCTGAATCCTAAAAATGTGCAAACTGAACAATAAATGACGGATACATGTAATCTTTATATTATATAATTTTCATATAGTGTTTTAACGTATAGAGAGGTTAGGTAGGAGATCAAGCAGATCTTAAAAAGGGCAGATCTGAGATTTTAATTGAGGGGCGTGAGTCAAAAGATTATTACCAAACGTAGCGAGGAAAAAAAATTGTTTGCGTAAGTTTACATCTATCTGGCATATTTTGTATGTTTTTAAAAATAATTTTAAACCAATAAATCCATCAGGGACAGTGGTGCTGCAAACCAAATATTTGTTTTCTTAAAAAGTAATTAAATAAGGAAGAAGGGAAATGGAACTTCACGTTAAGAAGCTCCTGTGTTCTCCCAGGAATCAAATTTGCAACAAAATGATTGATTTATAAAACCATAGGGGATTGTATTCATAATTTACAAAGTCCGTACTCCCCTCTAAAATATCCTCGCATTTCTTTTGTATTGCGTAATTTTAGGAAAATGAGTAAGGTGTAAAACATTATATGTATAAAAAAAAGATAGTCGGTTCCGCCATCTTGATTCCTTCTGCACCACCTCAAAACGTGGTACACTCAGCACACTGTTCTGTTTGTTGGCGCAGAGTGTTCCGTACCACTCCATTCGTTAGAAAATGTTCGACACATCCCGAACAAACGAAAGAAATACACCCTGTACAATGTGTTCTTTGCGTTTTATCGGTATGTTATGGTACAGGTTGGTTTCATGTCAGTTTATATAGATATTTTTTTTATTTATTTATTTTATTTGTATTATTTATTTTTTCATTCGAGTTTATCTTAGGTTCACACTGGACTGCAGACATATTTTTGTTTTCAAAAATATTACAAATGTAGTTTCAAATAAAATCCATGACATTTTATGGATATTATAGGGTTATTGCACTAATATTGAGGATTATTGGTTCGTGTAAGTTTCTGTAGTCATATTTGGTACTGTAATATTTTGGCATATTACCTGGGTAATATATATAGATATTGGACAAAATTCCATATTGGCCTTGTTATCATCCCGAGACACCCATATTGGCCCGATACGACGTCGAGGGTCAATATGGGTCGAGGGATGATAACCAGGCCAATATGGAAATGCCCATGTATTAAACTATTTATTACATACTTCTGACATCTAGAAAAGAGACACCCATATTGGCCCGAGACACCCATATTGGCCCGTGCTGATATGGAAATGATCTTGTAGTAATCCAATAACCGGTTATTTTCCCGGGGTGTGAAAATATGGACAATTTACCTCCGTTCATATTGGTCATACAAAAATGCCTTTATTTTAACTAAGTATGTAATAATTTGGCATATTACCTGGACAATTAGACACTCAGTATAATAATGATATTAATGTGGTCTTGTCCAGGTAATATGCCAAAATATTACCCAGGTCTGAGAGACATATTACCCGACCCCTATAGGTCTGAGAGACATATTACCCGACTATTTCTCAGACTTGGGTAATATTTTGGCATATTACCTGGACAATACCACATTATTATATAAATATTGTCCCAAGCAATATATCATTACACGAGCTTGCGAATGCAATATGACATACTGCGAATGACAATATAATACAAATACAGCCTTTCTATGAAGTCGATACAAGTTTATATCGACCGAGGACGTAGTCCGAGGTCGATATACATTTCTAGGTCGATATACAACTTGTATCGACTGAATAGAAAGGCTGTATTTTTTATATTATTAATTGATAATTTTACTGTCATTTGATTTGTTCAATGCCCATCACATATTTGTTATAGTATTAATTGCCACGCAAAACATGAAACAGAAAATCTACAAATGGATATTCAAACGGGACTAGGTGTACTTGCTACTGGAAACTAGAACTAAAGTAAGACAACAGAAACAAAATGTTCATAGACGACGACGACTGCGCCATACCATAATACGACCCCAAAATTGTTGCGGTCGTATAAAAATGATATAAGACCCAAACTTTAACAACAAACAATCTATTCAACAGGAATAACAATAAAACAAAAATGTATGTAGTGACATGAATAATAATCATTTCCTAGGGAAAATGTTATACATGTAGTTTATGGTGATATTTTGACAATTAGTAATCATTGGTACTGGAAATTGACACATCGACTTAGAAATCTATTTTTAGTAACCATGCAATCCGCAAAAGTCAACATGCCAAAATATTTTTAACGTCATGAAAATATTGGAATTGTTTAATCTAATTTTAGTAACCGTGTAATCCGCAAAAGTCAACCTGCCAAAATACAGAACACCACGTGATGGGCATTGAACAAATCAAATGACCGTATAATTATCAATTAATAATATTATACAAATACAGCCTTTCTATGAAGTCGATGCAAGTTTATATCGACCTAAGATATGCATATCGACCGAGGACGTAGTCCGACGTCGATATACAACTTGTATAGACTGAATAAAAAGGCTGTATTTTTTATATCATTAATTGATAATTTTACTGTCATTTGATTTGTTCAATGCCCATCACATATTTTTTATAGTATTAATTGCCACGCAAAACATGAAACAGAAAATCTACATATGGATATTCATCCGGGACTAGGTGTACTTGCTACTGGAAACTAGAACTAAAGTAAGACAACGGAAACAAAATGTGCACAGACGACGATGACGACGACTGCGCCATACCATAATACGACCCCAAAATGTTTGCGGTCATATAAAAATAATATAAGACCCAAACTTTAACAACAAATAATCAACAGGAATAACAATAAAACAAAAATGTATGTAGTAACATGAATGATAATCATTTCCTAGGGAAAATGTTTTAGTTTATGGTGATATTTTGACAATTAGTAGTCATTGGTACTGGAAATTAACACATCGACTTAGAAATCTATTTTTAGTAACCGTGCAATCCGCAAAAGTCAACCTGCCAAAATATTTTTAACGTCATGAAAATATTGGAATTTTTTAATCTATTTTTAGTAACCGTGCAATCCGCAAAAGTCAACCTGCCAAGATACAGAACACCACGTGATGGGCATTGAACAAATCAAATGACCGTAAAATTATCAATTAATAATATATGTATGTATTTTGACATTTTATTGATATATTGGCTTAGTTCATGACATTTTGTCGATGTTATTAGGTATTGGTTGGATTCATGACATTTTATGGATGTACTTAGGTATTGGCTGGGTTCATGCTATTTTATCGGAATATTTAGGATTTGGCTTGATTCATGATATTTTATTGATATATTTAAATATTGGTTGGGTTCATGACATTTTATCGATGTATAAATTTAGGCATTAGTTGGATTCGTGACATTGTATCGATATATTTAGGTGTACACCGGGTTAATGGCACTTTGTAGATATATTTGGAAACACGCTGCATACATCAAGAATTATTAATATATTTAGGTACACACTGGATTCACGAAATATAATCGATATATTTTGGTATGCACTAATCCATTGTCCAAACAGTAATGTGATGTCAGAGAAATATATTAAATTTTAGTACACACTGGATTCATGACATTGTATTAATATATTTGGGTGCACACTGTATTCATGAAATATTGTCGATATTCTTAGGTGCACACTGGATTCATGAACTATTATCGATATTTTTTAGGTACTCACTGGATTCATGAAATTGTATCGATATTCTTAGGTACACACTGGATTCATGAAATGTTATCGATATTTTTAGGTACACACTGGATTCATGAAACATCGATATTTTTAGGTACATACTGGATTCATGAAATATTATCGATATTTTTAGATACACTCTGGATTCATGAAATATTATCGATATTTTTGAGTACACACTGAATTCATGAAATAGTATCAATATTTCTAGGTACACACTGGATTCATGAAATATTATCGATATTTTAGGTACACACTGGATTCATGAAATATTGTCGATATTTTTAGGTACACACTGGATTCATGAAATTTTATCGATGCTGATGAACAGAAAAGCAGAATATAACATAACAGGAGTACTTGCTGAAATAAACTTAGAATATACAACGGATTTCAACACACTGGACGAACTACCCAATCCAAGATTATTTCATACCCACCTGCCATATCGCTATCTTCCACGAAAACATATTGAGAATGGTTATAAGATTATATATCTGAACCGGAATCCAAAAGATCGTTGGGTTTCACAGTACACCTTTCTCTCTGGAAAGATTGGAATCCCAGAATGGACATGGGAGGAATTTTTTAAAACCGTAATACTCCAAGGTAAGTAACTCATTTATTGTTATTTGCATTGGCATTACTGTTTGGTTTATGGTGTTCAATGCCATTTTCAACGATATCTCAACTATATCATGGCAGTTAATTCATATTTAATGTCAGCTAGTAAAGAGCAATCATATTTAGAAAAAGGAGAAGAATATTTCATCATTAATTACAATTGAACCGTGTTATTCCCAAGGCCTTTCCTTTGATATCTCGAAATGAAAATGTTTGTCAAGGTTCGTAACCGCCTGTAGTTTAATTTATTCTGCATAATTTCAACACCCTGTTATTTGGAAGTAAATGTGTCGGTCGAATAAATCAGGATCGACTGTAGGTATAAGATAAAAGACCAAAGCAGTCAGATCATTCTCACACTTGGTCTCACTTCCGGTTTATATTATTATTTTATATTATAATCTGATTGATTGATTGATTGATTGATTGATTGATGTTAATTAAGAGTATTTCTATTATAATCATGACGAGAACAAGTTTACTAGATCATTTAGGTGAAAGAATGCGTTTGGATTCTTGATTAGTCTGTGGGAAGGTGTCGTTTAATAGCCAAGAGAACAAATGTTCTGGACGCAGCACACCCCAAAAGGCCACTCATAACTGTCTGTTGCTAATAAAGAGAGGATTGAAATAGTTTTTTATGTACAAGGAGTATGGTATTATAGACACATTGTTTGTTAACTTTTCACCATAGATGACTTATTTATATTTATATTATATTCTAGATGGCTTGTTTACACTTATATCTTGTCATAGACGACTTATTCATATTTACACCCTGTTCTAGATGAAAAGTTTGTATTCACTTGCTACCCAAGACGAGTGTGCCACTAGTGGAGCAAAAACTGCATATCCATCTGGGTTCACCTCGGTATTTTGTGGGGTTCTTGTGGGTAGTGTAGTGTTTTGGTACCCCTATCACATGCTATTTGTTGAGCTTTGGGAACCTAGTTGTAAATCCAGTTCACTTCCTGTTGACAGATATAGTATATCAAAAGGGGCAATCAAGGGATAATTATATAATTTTATTATTTAATTCTAAATATAAACGTCGATGGATTGATTTTATTTTTCAGCAGGATAAAAACAACATTAATGCGGTGCCTTAACATATAACATTTATGTTTATTAGTTGTAAAACTGTAGAAATGCTCGGTGAACCTCACCTTTATCCCAGGTTTTAAACCTCATACACATACATTTCATATTTAAAGACACTGCACTAATATTGTCTATTCCTAATCAAAGTTTATTTTTCTCATAGATGACTTGTTTTGTATCTATTTACCCGCTAGATATTATTTTCCCGCAAGACGAATACTTTATATTAATTTTCTTCTAGATGATTATTTTATATTTATTTTCCCACACGAGTACTAGTTTATATTTATTTTCCCGCCAGATGACTAGTTTATATCTATTTCCCGCCAGATGAACAGTCTATATCTATTTTCCCGCTAAAGGACTAGTTTATATTTATTTTCCCGCTAGATGACTAGTTTATATTTATTTTCCAGCCAGATGACTAATTTATATTCCTTTCCCACCAGATGACTAGTTTATATTCTTTTCCCGCTAGATGACTAGTTTATATTTATTTTCCAGCCAGATGACTAGTTTTTATTCCTTTCCCGCCAGATGACTAGTTTATATTTATTTTTCCCGCTAGATGACTAGTTTATATTTTTTCCCTCTACAAGACTAGTTAAAATTAATTTTCCCGCCAGATGACTAGTTTATATTTATTTCCCGCCAGATGACTAGTTATATTTATTTTCCCTCTACAAGACTAGTTTATATTAAGTTTTCCGCCTGATGACTAGTTTATATTTATTTCCCGCCTGATGACTAGTTTATATTCATTTTCCCAAAAGATGACTACTTTATATTTATTTTCCCTCTACAAGACTAGTTTAAATTCATTTTCCCACCAGATGACTATTTTATATTTATTTTTCCCGCTAGATGACTAGTTTATATTAATTTTCCCGCCAGATGACTAGTTTATATTTATTTCCCGCCAGATGACTAGTTATATTTATTGTCCCTCTACAAGACTAGTTTATATTAATTTTCCACCTGATGACTAGTTTATAGTCATTTTCCCAAAAGATGACTAGTTTATATTTATTTTCCATCTACAAGACTAGTTTAAATTCATTTTCCCGCCAGATGACTAGTTTATATTTATTTTTCCCTCTACAAGACTAGTTTATATTTATTTTCCCACTAGATGACTAGTTTATATTTATTTTCCCACTAGATGACTAGTTTATATTTATTTTCCCTCTACAAGACTAGTTTAAATTCATTTTCCCGCCAGATGACTAGTTTATATTTATTTTTCCCTCTACAAGACTAGTTTATATTTATTGTCCCTCTACAAGACTAGTTTATATTCATTTTCCCACCAGATGACTAGTTTATATTTATTTTCCCACTAGATGACTAGTTTATATTTACTTTCCCTCTACAAGACTAGTTTATATTCATTTTCCCACCAGATGACTAATTTATATTTATTTTCCCACTAGATGACTAGTTTATATTTACTTTCCCTCTACAAGACTAGTTTATTTTCCCACTAGATGACTAGTTTATATTTATTGTCCTTCTACAAAATTAGTATATATTTATTTTCCCGCTAGACGACTGGTTTATATTAATTTCCCCCTAGGCGACTTATTTTTATTTATTTTTCCTCCAGATGACTTGTTTGATGGATGGTTTAAATATACAAAGACATTTGAAAGAGAAGTAAAGAAGAAAATACCAAATATCTTAAAAATAACTTTTGAAGAAATGAAATTGGTAAGGATGAATTCCAATCTGATTAAAATCAGATCTCTCACTTGCTCCCCCTTTTCCGATATGTCGCGGCGTGGGAGATCTGAAGAAATCCCATTACGGGTCACATGTGAATGACCCGATGTCATGAATATTAAATGATATGGTAATTACGGGTTGTGAACTTATTCGACCAATCAGATTACTCGTAGCAAACAACGCTTCAGTTTTGTCGAAAAGATGGCGGATGATGAATATGAGAATGTGCTGAAATCAATTTGCACACAGTTTTCTGTTGAAACGTTGAAAAGAGAGCAGCGAGAAATGATCAAATCATTGTTAGAGAAGACGGACTGCATATCGGAGCAGTTTATTATTAGAATATTACGCTTTCATGATCTCGGAAGCTGAATTTTCATTGGACGAAAAAGGTCATGTCATTGGGTCATTCACATGTGACCCGTAATGGGATTTCTTCAGATCTCCCACGCCGCGACATATCTGAAAAGGGGGAGCAAGTGAGAAATCTGATTTTAATCAGATTGGATGAATTCAGGCGCGGATCCAGGGTGGGGGAGGCGCACCCGGCTCCCCCCCCCTAAAATTGGGGGAGAAATATGATTTTTATGCGTAAAATCGTGATTTTTCACACGAAATACTCCAAAAATTTTCGATTTTTTTAAGTGCGCCCCCTAACTTGAAATCCTGGATCCGCGCCTGGAATTAACATTATGATAACTCATTGGCGAACCCAGGTGTGCTCCCCCCACACCCATATCTGGAAATTGCTTAACTTTAAGGAGGTTTGCTGTTCAAATTATGATCCAGGTTACCTTTTATAGAGCAAATAATGCACTAGGCCCCTTTTCGGAAATCCTCTGGAATTTTAGTTAATTTATATTTGAGACTATAGCCACTTTTACAATATATCAAAGGACGTCTTACTGAAAACAAAAACAATGTATCAATACAGAACTTTACAACCGTCTCAGTGGTGTAACTGTTAGTGTGCTCGCATCGAGAGCGGGAGATCATGGGTTACCCGCTTGGCTGAAACCAAGGTCTATTAAATTGTTATTTGCTACTTCTACGCTTAGCACGCATCACTGAAGGAGAAGAGCAAAGACTGGTCTGCTCGGAATAAAGATACATTGTCAAAGTGGGAGGGACATGTCTACATGTGGACTGTTGTTTCAATTATCTAGCCCTAAAATTTCCAACTGAGCGTGTTGGTCTGGTACAAAACAGACATTATCATCATTTCATCAAGAAATAACTTGTTCTTGCCATCATACAAATGCAAAATTTCTCACATAGCATAGGGATTAATATCAACAATCTCTAACTCATTCAGTAAATATTGTTACATGCGAATTTCAATATACTTAATCATGTTATGTCACTAGTGGAGCAGGAACTGCTTACCCTTACGGAGCACCTGAGTTCACCCATGGTGTTTAGTGGGGTTCGTGTTACTCTATCTTTAATTTTATGTGTATGTTTTGTAGATCGTTGTTTGTCCTTTTGTACTTTTTCTCTTGACAAATGTGTTGTCTGTTCTTCTTCGATATACGGATTCTGATTACCACTTTGGTATCTTCAAACTCTTGTTATAGAGCTTGTAATGATAATGGTGAGAAAGCTAAAACATTCAAAATACAAAATAACGTTTATAAAAATTAATATTTCTATATTGACTGACAAATTATATAAATAACATTATAGGACCATTCGTGCCTATTAATAACCTACAAGGCTGATGATACCCCAATATTTAAAACCAAGCAGAAACTGAGAAATTTTACTTAGTTTTTTGCACATCCAATTATTTTGTTGGCTTAATTAAATACCTTTAAATATGTTTTAGTCAGTCAGCCTTGAATATTGGAATATTAGTTGCACCGTGGAAATTCCCAGTTACACAAATAGAAATAGTTACAAGCCAGCTCCCCTCCCCCTAAAACAAATTTTGAAAGGAAGGATATGTTCGTTGGTTGCTCTGGAGGAACTATATGCACAACTTATAATCAGTAGGATGTATACATGTAAATAAGTGTCATGTTTAAAGAATAGTTAGTTGTGATCGTAAGTGGTTCCTTGCAAAGCTACATTTTCCGATCCTTTCCAGTAGCACTGATTCAGTATATGAAGTATATTTTCTCTTGATAATATTTGTTTGTTTGTTTGTTTGATGGTGTTTAACACCACTTTCAATAATATTTCAGTTATATCGTGGCGGTTAGTTTTATTGGCGGAGGAAACCGGAGGACCCGGAGAAAAAAACTGACCTGTCGCAAGTCACTGACAAACTTTATCACATAATGTTATACACCTCGCCCTGATTGAGATCCGAAGTCACAACATCAGTGGTAGATATTGATTGCATAGGTAGTTGTAAATCCAACTATCATACGATCATGGCCACGATGCCCCCCCCCCCTTTCCGGTCTTGATTATGACTTGAATGCTTAAATAATTTGTTTTTATTACTATAATTATATTTAGGATCCATTAGGCACTGTCAAGATAATTGTATTACTATTATTATATTTAGAATCCATTAGGCACTGTCAAGATAATTGTATTACTATTATTA
>MJUT01064995.1:389137-421297 GCA_002080005.1 Gigantidas platifrons | reverse complement strand
GGTCAGATGTTTCTTTATGCTAGGAGAAAAGAGGGGGGTTCTAATTTTATTAATTTTCAAATTGAAAAAAAAAATTAACAAAAATAACAAATAAATAAATAGAAGGGGAGAGATGACAAACATGACAAAGGATAGAGAGGGAGAATTGTTTATGTACAAAGTATACACCACAACACCATTGGAGAAATACAAATATGACATGGTTGAGGGGATCAACATTTTTCTGACACTATTAGGAGGGGCGTCACAAATGTTACACAAAAGTGGAAAGGAGTTCATTTAATTTTTTCCGGTCATTCAAAATAATTTGCCGGCCCCCCTGGAGATAAATAATGACCGGTCCCTAAAGAGGCTGTAGACGCTTACTCTGCCGACACACCTGGTTTTTATGGGTCCGTGAAAGTCATCTTTTGTGTACGTTTTTTTTTTTGTGTAGTCTTTTTTTTCTCTGTCTTTGCTCGTCTGCTCGATTTTGCCGATTCCCTTCGGACTTACGGCTTTGGATTCCTCCTGTGGAACGGAGGTTCGGTTTCTTACTTTTTTTTAAATGGTTATGTAATGTTGGCAAATTGCGTTAGTACTGTGGAAAAACACAGGGTAGAAAAGAAATTCTGACGAGGCTGGGCACCAGCGGAATACTCTAACCAAACTACATCGGACCTTTGGATTATCGATATCGACCCTTCGGACTATCGGACCTTCGGACTATCGGCCCTTCGGACTATCGGACCTTCGGACTATTGGCCCTTCGGACTATCGGACCTTCGGACCAACGGGGTGTAACCATAATCAGGGCCGTCTTAACAGCAGCATAGGCCCCTTGCAAAACAGCCACTTACAATAAAACTGTAAATGTCATATATTTATTGTATTGGTACTTTTACAAAAGCATTGTTTAAACGCTAAAAAACATGCCGTTTACATGAGTTTTAAAATACCAAAGTGATGACTTCAACTCAACCAATAGGAACCCTTGATTCAGTAGCTTCCTTGTTAGCAGCAACCCTCTATCAAGGAAATTCTGATAGGAACCACAAGCTCTGGAAAGTGCGTATCAACTGAGGGATATGCAGGTGCTGGTAGAATTTTGCTACATATTTATATACTATAGTAAATGGAATGTTCACAATGGGAAAATTGAAATCATCTCTGTTGTCGTAGAGTTTCGTTCTAAACCGCCCTTCACTGTCCATTTCGATGTATAGGTCAATGTATGAAGCAGACTTGTCTGTATCTGTGGTATCCTTTATTTCAAAATAAGATGTGTCCCTTCCTAACACAATGTATTTGTATCTACATTGGCCATTATTTTTAAGAAACACAGTTGAACCAACTCCCTTAATCTGTCTTTCAGCTTAGAGTGTGGAATAGTTGTGTAGAGGGTAGAGAAGTCAAATGTTTTAATGATATTGGATGAGGAGAGGGATCTCGATTGTGTGTACTCTAAAAGATCTTTAGAGTTCCTCAGAATGCACATCTGATTAACACTACCCCTTGAGTAGCTAGTGTCACCCGGTTTGGATCGCTAGAATACATGTTAATAATTTGGAAAGAGGTTTCCTGGAGTATTTGGCACATCCAGCAGTATAACGCTGTTTGTAAGGACACTTGTGTAATTTAGGAATCCACTATAGTGATGGTAAATCCAGTTTTTCATCTTTGGTTGAAATTCCAAAGAAACATAAAACAGACCTATGATTGTCCAGGATTTTTTCTTTCGTAAGTGTCGTCGGGGTATATGAAGGGTTGCCAAGTGAATTGTCCATACCTAATGCCTTTATCAAGCAGTCTGCGTAATGTGATTTACACGCAAAAACAATATTGTTAATAAGTATATGTCTTTACGACGGTGACAATACCATATTTGTCATGGAGAAGAGATAGGTGCTTAGCAACATTTGGGTCTTTAACGATTGATGTAGAGCGAGTGCTCATAGACCCAATTTGTATCAGCGACCTCACACTCTTCACTCATTCGGAAAGAGTATTTAATTCCTCCTTTTCACGTTTTGTCAATTGTCTGGTAAAATCCTTGACGGAATCTATAAGAATTTTAAAGCTATGTTTTCAATTAATGGATTTAGGCTCACGATATATAGGCCGAAAACACATCTATCTCGTAGAGAGGTGTTGTTGATAATATTAAAGTCACTAGTTATAACGTGCCCAGCCGGATTATATATGAATGAGGGAAATTGCACAGGTGCAAATCAGGAGGCTTAAATTTGAAATCGTCAATATTGAGATCCTGCAACACCTTCTTGTAGTTAAATATTAATGTTGCTATAGGTGAGGTATGTGCAAACGCAGGGGCGGATTCAGGGGTGGGGGCGCACCCGGCACCACCCCCCCCCCTAAAATTGGAAAGAATTATATTTTTTTGCGTAAAATCGTGATTTTTCACACGAAATACCCCAAAAATTTTCGCGCATCGCTCCGCTCGGCGCGATTATTTTAAGTGCGCCCCCCTAACTTGAAATCCTGGATCCGCCCCTGAAACGAGATTATAGGTACGGACCGATCCTTAAAATATGGTGGAATTTTATAACACAGATAGATCAGCATGAGGTCCCTATGCTCTTGGGGCCCCGGGCAACTGATCAGTGTACTCATGCATTAAGCCGGCACTGGGTATAATATCAAGGATATGCTGACACAGTTTGTCCGTCCGTCATACTTTTGTTTATGACGTAACAGTGAGCGTGACAATTTCTAAACACTTTCCCCACCATTATCCACGATTAGGTCTCTCGTATTATAACCTGACAACCTCACTCTCTATCAAGAGAGTAAACTCTTCCCGCCACACGAAGACGCGGTTGTACGCAGCATTATATGAATAATTGTTAGTAGAGTGAGGTGTACTCGATACGACATTATGTGATCAAGAATGTCGGTGACTTGTGGTAAGTCGGTGGTTTTCTCCTGGTACTCTGGTTTCCTCCACCAATAAAACTGACCGCCATGATATAGGTGAAATATTGCTAAAAGTGGCGTTAAGTACATTATTTTGCAGGAAGCTTTTTCATAAAAAAAACATTTACTAAGTTTGTAATAAATATATCGGAATTCTAGCTTTACTAAAACATCCGGTGCTACGTGTATTTTGGTGGACTGATGACACTACGTTTCATAGAATTTTCAAGCTCCTTGCCAGAATCAATTAGGTTACCTTAGCCGATTTTGCCGATCCTGTTTACGCCCTTTGGTACACTTGTTCCAAAAACTTTTTAAACTATTTTGCTTTCTAACCTTTCGGCTTTGAGCGTACCTGGTGAATGTTATTCCTGAAACGCGTTGTGCGCACTAAATTTGATTTCTACGTTTTTATTAGAATGATAGTCTAGCGTTACATATCTACCAGAAATATACAGATTTGTATGTTGTGTATATATACATGCATTATATTTTTGTTAGATGTCAGTATGTACTCCATACTCGGAATTTACGAAAATGTGGAAGATTTAAAAAAAATCGTACATCGAAGCGGAACAGACAATACAACGTCAACAAAGAGAAAGGACAATAAAACAATCGTCCACAAAGCATAACATAGAAAACTAAAGATGGAGAAACACGAACCAGATCAAAACCGGGGACTAACTCAAATGCTCAAGAAGGGTAGACATTTCCTGCACTCGTCATGTTACTCATATTAAACATCCGATAATAAATGATATTCGTTGATAAGTAATGACAACGAGAAGGACGGCATTGTGACTATGACAAACAGAACACATATGTCGTCAACTGTGGCATAGACATCCCGTAATTAATGAAGACGACATTAAAAAAGTTCGCAGTTGTGAATTAATTTGATATAGGTGATAGGGAAGTAAAACTGAATCTTCTAACCCAACAACATACAACAAGTGTAATGACATGAAGAAGAAAAAAACATTAAGATAATTATGGGAAAAAGTATAAATCTCTTTAATACATTGCATGGATGACTTATAAGAAATGAAAGCTTTAGTTAGCTTACTGAAACTCACCAACAGAAAAAAAAAAATGTACATCTCACTATTGTAATTTAATTTGATATTTTAAAAATAACTTGTTTCAAACCTACTTTTTTCAAAATTTCAAATTTTCTAAAAGAAAAAAAAACAAAACAAAAAAAACTTTTTTTTTATCATGATACACCATTTCATTGGAATTCGTTCCAATCACGCAAAGTAATAACTTGTGTCTGATCTCATTTTGCTATGGCATTAAGCAAAGTAATAACTTGTGTCTGATCTCATTTTCTTCTGGCATAAAGCAAAGTAATAACTTGTGTCTGATCTCATTTTGTTATGGCATTCAGCAAATGAGTTATGTTTACTTCAGGTGCAACTTTTGTGTGGTTTTATTCCAAATACTTCCGAAATAATTTATTTATCTCATTATTTTCAGTTTGCATTCCAAATAATATAAGAATTGATATACAAATGTATCTTATATACAGGTAGAAAACTCGTTTACCAAATGGGAAGATCCCTTCAACGAGTACCCTGGGGCTACAGGAACGCCCATCCGGAGGAATTCCCACATAAATGTGGACAATGTACTAAACAACGGCGTTTCAAAAGACCGAAAGACTTTGCAAATCATGAACGTGATAAACATGGAATGGTATGAATACAGAGTTTTGTTTTGATATTTTCAATACCGGTATTTCCTATGTTTTTTTTTTCTCTCTCTTTATATAAGAACGATACGTATGATCGGATCGGAGATGTAATGGTTAGCATCCTTGCATCGGGTTCTATGGTATTTTGGGTTCGATTCCGGTCTGATCAAAGCAAAGACTATGTAATTGTTATTTGATGGGTTTTTTTCTGTCTCTTAGTCCGGATCATGTGTCGAAGTTGATGGTCATAAATACATGTGGTTTGTGAGATCAGCTCTCTCCTCATAAATACATGCGGTTTGTGAGATCAGCCCTCTCCTCATAAATACATGTGGTTTGTGAGATCAGCTCTCTCCTCATAAATACATGCGGTTTGTGAGATCAGCCCTCTCCTCATAAATACATGCGGTTTGTGAGATCAGCCCTCTCCTCATAAATACATGTGGTTTGTGAGATCAGCCCTTTCTTCATAAATACATGCGGTTTGTGAGATCAGCTCTCTCCTCATAAATGCATGCGGTTTGTGAGATCAGCCCTCTCCTCATAAATACATGCGGTTTGTGAGATCAGCTCTCTCCTCATAAATACATGCGGTTTGTGAGATCAGCCCTCTCCTCATAAATACATGCGGTTTGTGAGATCAGCCCTCTCCTCATAAATACATGCGGTTTGTGAGATCAGCTCTCTCCTCATAAATATATGCGGTTTGTGAGATCAGCCCTCTCCACGATATGACTATTTAAAATATGACCGCTCAGCGCATAAATGACGTCCTATTTAAAACATTGGGCGAACCCACGTGATAGGCTTGTATGAGTTGCTTGGTAATCCAACTACCTAGCTCATTGAGCCACCCGGGCCCTGTGTATTATTGGATATTTTAAAAAGGGTTATATTAACTATTATTATACTATTGGCCAATAAATTTTAATTTTAATGACTATTTATTGTAAGTGTTAATTATTATTTTTAATTATATTCAACTTTAACGTGATAGACTATGATTTGTTTATTTTTATCGGGTATACGTGTGCACAATTGATATACTGTATTGATAGAGAACCTACGAACCATCAGTTGGAAATCTGATTGACCAGGCCTATTCAATGCGAATTAGCCCTACAGAACCAAGAAGTGTACCTGGTATAAGATACGACTCAGCTTCCTCCAGTTACCTAAATAATGTATTCTCGGGGAGATATGGAAACTCATATCAAGGACAAGGGTTAGTAAGAAATAACTTGATATTATAACAAACCATAATCATATACTTCAGTAATATTACAGGTAGTATATTACTTTTTATCCTGCACTGGTTCTATTTAAGCAATCAACTTGTATTGGCACGATAATTGTTTGTATATACTATATATATTTGCTTGTACCTGATTCATGTAGAGCGACGGTAAAAAAAAGAACGGTAACAGTATAAGCTCGGACTTCACAGAGGACACCATTGAAAACTGTTTCTGCAATTTTCAGGATATTGCAGGTGGTAAAAACAGTATTTATCTATGACCGATTACGTCCGTGGTCTGTGCTTGTAAAGCTCCTGTTCAATTACACTGCCTTGTAAGAAGAGTTTGAAGACATCAAAGAGGTAATCAGAATCTGTATATTGAAGAAGAAGAAGAAGAAGAGACAACACAATGGCCAAGACTAAGAGTAAAAATACAAAAGAACAAACAACGATCTACAAAACATACACATAGAACTAAAGATCGAGTAACTCGAACCCCACTACAAACCGTGGATGATCCGGAAGGGTAAGCAGTTCCTGCTCCACTAGTGGCACCCGTCGTGTTAATCTAGTTACAGACCCGGTTTTAAGTCATGAATGAGGAAAGGACCGGGAAGTGTTTACGACAAGTGGAATATATCCGTGGTCATTTGTGACACAGATATTCCATAACGGTCAACCAAGTTAGGATGGCGACCGTAAAACTTTCAAAGTGATGACTTCAACTTACCAAGAGGAACCATTGGTTCAGTAGCTTCCTTGTTAGCAGCAACCCTCTATCAAGGAAATCCTGATAGGAACCACAAGCTCTGAAGCATCGTATCAACTGAGAGATAATTTCGTTGTTAACCACCCCTCACTGTCAATTCCGAGGAGTAAAATATGCTCAATGATGCAATACACAAAATAAATAAACATGCATGTATTGGAAATCGGCGTGTAACATTTCATATAATACAGTTATCTCCATTCTAATGCAACACTGAACATTAAAATGCATTCTTGCATATAATGAGGTGAACAGACTTATTATAAAGAACGCTCAAATAGTGAACCTTATGCACAATATATTAACCTTCGTGACACATAAATTGTTGGTGGTTTTCTCCAGGTATTACATGGAAAACACTTACATACCGCATCATGTTAATAAGAGGACAGGTTTCGGCCTATAAAAACTAGTTTTATACCTGTAGAAGTGCCTGTAGCAAGCCAGGAGCAGTCATGTATATGTGTTAGTGGATTTTGCCTGTTTCTACGATTTTTCTATTAGATGTTTATGTTCCGACAGTGGTATATTTTTTTTTCATTTTGTTATAATTTTATTCACTTTTCATTTTCCATAGGACTCTGCTTCGCTACCTGATACACGGGTATTTTTATTTTATTAACAACACGTATGTAAATCTAAGAAAACAAGAATTCACGTAATAGTGTTTATTTTCAGAAGAAAGACAAAACCAAAACGCTACAAAACTATTTAACAAAACATAAAAATGTGTTCCGAATGTATTACATGGAATGCAATATTTGGTTATGATATATTTAAATATTATATGCAGATATGTGTGTTTATTTAAAATAGTATTTAATTTTCAAGGAGCGGAACATCCTCTTTTCTAAATAGAACACAAATGGATTCATCTATAAAACCAGCTATGTTTTCATGGACACGACAAACATTGATGTTAAACCTCCAAACTAAGATAGAACCAACAGAACAGTATATAAGCATGTGTAACCGTTCTGTTGACCTTCTTGTACAACATCTATATCAGATTGATAATCCAACGTTCACACCCAGAGAAGTCGTTAAAGCAAGTTAATTACACTATCTAGTAAACGTAATAGCTTTTCGTTGATTGATTGATTGATTGATTGAATTTCAGCTATATTCATGACAAGAACATGTTTAAGAACAAAAAATGAGGCATGTGATCAAAATTGGTTAGTGATTTGTGACAAGTTTAATTGTTATCTCCAGATTCCACGGTTGGCACCGCTTTAACGCTGAAATATTGTTGAAAGTTACATTAAACACACATAACCCATTGAATTTTTAATCGAAAACCAGTTACCAAAACCAGCGTTCGTCATTTCTTAGAACACACAAGAAATTGTAAATTTATCTTTGATCCAGCTTTATTATTATTATACAAAATTGTCTCTCCTAGAGTGCGACCATCATGACAAATTCCAGCCCAGACCATAACACTTCCGCCTCCCAAAACGGTCTGACTCGTATACGCACTGGTCCGTAAAACGTTCCCTACGCCTGCGCATTCTCTATCCAGAGTTGTCGTTCCTGCTACGCTACACAACATATTGTATAGCGTAGCAGGAACGACAACTCTGGATAGAGAATGACGCATGTGGTGCACACGATAACGTCCATTGCTAAAACAAAGTGAAAATCGGGATTCATTACTAAAAAGGATGATCCGAACAAAAAGTTGTGATCAATCCTTATAAATTATTTTCCTAATTAATTTTTTTCTTGTCCTAAAAATATTTTGACGGATAATAATTGCTTAAAAAGAATTAAAATTAAAAAAATTCCCAATTAAGACCCCCAACATGTGACTTCCGGTTAAAAATTGTGTTTATGGAAAATAACATAAATTATTTATCCGATCAAAATCTCTTAAACACATCAAATTAATTTGTAAGAGTATACACTCCAATTTGTAGATTCCTAAAAATAATCTACAGTATTAGCCAATACAGAAAAATTGGTTTTAATATACTTTAGTGTAAACATATTTTATTAAGTAATTCAATAATACAATACAAGCATGAATATGTACAAATTATTCAGATGAATCTTTTACTTTGTATTGATTTGAACACTCTCACTCTGTAACCTTTGTAACATTGGTTTAGAGAATAAAGTTATATATTAATAGGATTCGGAAACAAGTTACAAAACTTATATTAATCCGTTACCTTCTTATGGTTCTTTATCGACCATGGTGAGGTGTACCCGGTCATTTGCATGCGATACTTTTATGTCAGTGGTTTGTCATGGTGTTCACTCCTACTCCTACAAAACCTGGCAAATATGATATTGTTGAAAATTTCCTTCTAAGCACTCAATGACATAATCCTACCACTGTCATTCGGTTTTACCATAGATATCTAATTTAGTGCTGCAAATAACATTCATCAAGTGCGCTCAAAGATGACACATTGGGAAGCTAAATAATTTACGAATGTTTTGGAGAAATCACATAAAATGGCATAAACAGGACACCCCAAAATCTACTACGACTACATATGGTTGAAGGAAATGAACCTTATAGTTTTAATGTTGATGTCATCATCAGAAAATGTCTAACTGAAACTGTTCCATAGGGACATGATTATATGTTATAGACGTACATAAAATAATAACATTATACAAATGTATTTCTTTTCTAATCGTCTTCCAACACACCTAAACAGCTAAAATAGTTTTTTTTAGAAATGGCATTCAAGAGGTAAACATATTTAAGGAGCTAATAATGATTGTCATCAAGATATTAATCAGATATGATGCATATTTTTACGCATTGGCATTGCGTTAAAGATTTCGCGTGGAAACCAAATAAAATGTTTTATTAAATTTCACTTTCATTCAAGTTCAAGTGTGGCAAACATTTAAATAGTAACGTTACATATGTGTATACTTTTATTGTAGGGTGGTTCTCTAGGCAAAGGCACTGCTGTGAAAGATAAGTCTGATATAGACTTAGTAGTGTACATGAGGGATGGTGGAATTGATGGGACAATTGAGGAACAGAGAGAAAGGGCAATTGCATTCCTAAAGAAACACATAGTTTCGCATAGCCAATGTTCGTTTGACGGACAAACTCCGGCAGCTGTGAAAGTCAAACTTCAGGTCGACATGACACATACTGTTGATGTTGACATACTACCTACGTTCATATATCATGGTATATATATTTAGGATAATGTGTCCAAGTATAGCGACATGTCTACCTGGTGACTTTAGTTTCAGTGAACTAAAAGTAATAATTTTTTGATTAGAATAAGGAAAAATCCAAATATCTTTTAAACTATAGATTTTTGAACAGCAAAATAAACGAGAGTTTTATTTAGAATTAGGAGTGCTAACTAAAAATGTTATTGTAATGATTCTTATTGTTTTGGCTGAGGCTGCACTCCGATGAAATTGTGCACTTTAGTCCTATTTTGTTGTCATTTTTCGGGTGGGGGTAGATGTACTTTATAGAAGAGCCATCCGTACGTCAGGTATCTTACCTGTAAAATCTTTCTCTCAGCCAGGTGTACTTTAGACGAAACTGACAAGCATTTCTCTCATAATTAGTGTTATATTTTGCATTTTTTGTAAAATGGGTAAAAAGTCTGACTTATCTCCGGAATGCCAAAAGTTTGTAAAAAGTTGTTTGCCCTTTTTAGTAAGGAAAAGGCAACGAAGAAGCCAATTGTCTCATTTGATAGGGTATATCAAAGGACATTTAAAGCTTTGGGTGTGTCCTACACTTCCGTGCACCGTATTATGAATGGTAAGAGGCCTTGCAAGTCAAATAGACCCAAAGAAAGAGCTAAATTTTTGGACGACTTTGATCATTGTGTTATTAAAAGAACAATCCACGGTTTATATTCACGGAAAATTGCTCCGACCGTCTCAATAATACATAAGGAAATAAAAGATTCTATTAAAATATCAAAGTCTAAACTTACTCTAACTCTCATTGATCTTGGATATACTTATAAAAAAAATAGGTGATAATCGAAGAGTTCTGTACCACCAAGTGTCTATTATCAATGATAGGTGTAATTATCTGAGAAAGATCAAATCTTTTAGGGAAGCAGGGTAAGATATCGTGTACATGGATGAAACATGGGTTAACCAAAATCACTGCACAGATTATATGTGGCTTCCGAATGATGGGTCTGATGCCCCAAAAATACCCTCGGGCAAAGGCAAACGTTTGATTGTTTTACATGCAGGTACGCGAAGTGAGGGTTCGATTGACGTCTGCGATTTAGTGTTTCTGGCCAAATCAAAGGAAGGTGACTATCATCAGGAGATGAACAGTTTTGTCTTTCTTGAGTGGTTTAAAAATTAATTGATGCCTGCTCTGAAAAATCCTAGCTTGGTTATGTTAGATAATGCAAGTTATCACAATGTTAAAACAGAAGATACGGTGTGCCCAAATTTTAGTCAGAAAAAAGATGTTCTCCAAACCTATCTTGCACAACACAACATTCCCTTTTCTGCTACTGATACCAAAAAAGTATTATATGAAAAAATAAAACAAAAAAAGACCCAAGTAATTTATAAAACAGATAAAATTGCTAATTTACACGGAAATGAAGTAATAAGAAGCCCTGTTCGACACTGTGAACTTAAAGAGGAATTTGCGGTAGTGCTTACCGACAAACTATGTGGGCGGAGCTTATCACCAGAAATCTCCATTGATATGAACAACATATTTATGAAATTGTATGTCACATGTCAACGTGACCTAAAGGTAAAATACCTCAGTAATTTGAATTTTCGAAGTGATTTTTGTAGATTTTAGACTGACGAAGAATATTTTTTTTAATAAGACTGAAAGTTTCGTAGGGAGGAACACTAGTAACCATGTCTGTCAAATATTTTGCTCCAAAAGTAACTGAAATTATGTATCATTGATTTTTTTCTCCTCGAGATAATCGTGGTAAAAAAAATGAACAATCTGAATGTTTGCTCCGCCCACACTATTTATACCCACGCTGCCGGTTTAACCCGATAGAATTAATATGGGCGCAAGTCAAAGGTTTCGTGGCTAAAAACAGTACCACCTTCCGATTAAAAGATGTTGAAACATAAATACATATTTTTCCTTTGATGTTTTTATGTAGTAATTAACTTAAAAATAGTGAACGTTTACCAACAATGGTCTAACATGAAGATCTTGATGTTATTCCATGATTTTGACATCACATGAGAATAATAGTTAAGTTTCGATGGAAGTGGGAGGAGCTTAAGTCATGGTTTGATATAAAGATCTACATGTTATTCCATGGTTAACGCGGATCTCGACGAAAGCACCCAATATTGATTTCTGTTACAAACCATGCATATATACCAAGGATCTTACTCATGAACTCGTGAAAAGAATTCGAATGTATGTTGGAGAAATCGCCATTAACACACCTAATTATAAGTTGGCTTCTTTTCCGAAGTTTACCGGACACTGATAATTGCTATAAATAACCAGAAAGCATGTTGTAGGTAAATATTGGTAAAATTAATATACATGTAATTTAAGAAATATATCTATGAAATTGGATCCCGGGGTAATCAGTTAATATTATATAATGGTATTTAGTAAGAATGACACTTAAAATCGAAAATACGTGATCATGGTGATGAAATCAATAAAAACAAACCCAAACTCTGCAAAGGGGCCCGATAAAGGGAAAATTGTAAACAAATTGTATTGCATATTATTGACAACACTTGAGTTGTCTTGATTATATTTTTTTAGAAAAAAAACAGACATGAAGTTCATTATTTTAGTCTCTAATTTAAAAAGAGATATCACCTAGCGTTTTCTCCGAAAAAAAGATTATATAAAAAAAAATACGATGCAATTCTGTCAAAATACGATTCAGCCGAAAAAAGATACTAAATTATGCATACGTGTTGAAAAATGGAGTAGGTCTGTATAACATCCTTTTTTTAATTTTTACTCGAAGTTTGCTGAATCCTCCTTTGAGTCGTTTTCGCGTAGGATCCGTCAATATTTTTATTTATAACGTGCTTTTTTTTCAGCAAACAATTTCACACATGCACAAACGCTTTACGGAATGAGGTCACTGTGTAGGTCATCAATGGTCATATGATCATATTCATGAATATATGAATTACTATGCGGGTAAACATTGAATGCTTTACTGGATGCAAGCGAATCAAACACCGTCGTATTTCCTTCGTTCCAGGCTATTTACGTATGATATGAAAAATATCAACTGCAATTAGTATAAAACATCGAATGTGGGCAAATTTTAATATAAAAAAATCAATCTGAGCGACTGTATGCCTTTAAAGTATAATCATGTTAAGTATAATCAAGGGATAATAGACAGAGAAAAAATGTAAAAATCGAATAAATGTCACGTTTAAGTCAATGCCGAAAATATTTGGAACATGTGTCTGCCAATTCATTAAAGTTTAAGAACAGTTGTAACTGTTGAAACTATCTGGGGTCAGATGAATTTATTAACTTATATATTGATTATAACACATAAATAATACACAAAACAACTTGACGCAAAACAACAAAAAAAGATAAACAGGGACAGTTTATAATCCAACCGAAAACCAAACACAAAACGGGCCGTAAGGATATTCATGAAAAGTCAAAACAAACAAAGACAAAGATCGAAACTTCGGATTCCTTTTTTGGATAAGCACTTCGAAATGGAATAGGTTAAGGATATACTTCCAAACTTTTAGTTCAAGTTTGAGTTGAAAGATACAACATGGTTTAATGGAATAGTCCTTAAGAATATTAAATATCAATTTTCAAAGCTTAAGAAAGAAAGGCAAACTGCTTGAATCCATCTTAGAAACTACGGACGCTGATATAGTTCTGGGAACAGAGACATGGTTAGACACAAACATCAAAAGCAGCGAAATATTTCCTCCTTATTTAAACCTTGATGTAGAACGAAGAGATAGGCCATCTGACCCCACACGGGGGAGTACTGATCGCAGCTAAAAGGGAGCTTCAGCTAGGGAACATCATCAAGAGTGATAGTCTTGAACTTGTCAGTGGAACCATCAAATTAGAAGGACAAAAAAGAATGAGGGTAGCATCCTACTACAGACCACCAACACAAGTAGATGACCAAAGCACCGACAAATATAAAGAAGAAATTACAACGCTAAGAAACAGAAGAAAGAAGGATATATTTCTGATAGGGGGAGATTACAACTTGCCCGACATAAATTGGAAAGACCACACGATACAGTCGAACCAATATCCCTTGAAAGTGAACCGAGCATACATAGATGCAGTAGCAGACAATGGTCTAGAACAGATAGTAGACTTCCCAACAAGAGGAGATAACACCTTGGACCTGATACTCACAACACATCCATCTTTCAAGCATCGCTGTAAACCAATACCATCAATAGGAAACAGTGATCATGATATAGTCCTTTTAGATGTAGCATGCAAAGCAACAAGACCAAAACCACCAAGACGAAAGATTTTGCTTTGGAAAAAGGCAGACATCAACAAAATACAGGAAGATATTGCAACATATGGAAACACCTTTATTGAAAAGTCCTTTGACAACATTAACAGCATGTGGACAGACTTTAAAGACAAAATACATTCCATAATGGAGCACAGAGTACCAACTAAAACCACCAAACCAAGACACTCAAATCCATGGATAAACACCAGAATAAGAAGAAAAATGACCCAGAAGAACAGAGCCCATTCAAAAGCCAGAAAGACGAGAAAGAAAAGAGACAAGTACAGATACAAAAGACTACAAAGAGAAGTCCAGTGGGAGGTTAGGAAAGCCAACAAGGAATATATGACTGACGTCATCTGTGATAAAGACAACACAAAGAAATGTTGGTCTTGCATAAAGAGTAAAGGCCAAGAATTCATCGGAGTAGCACCATTGAAAGACAAAGACGGCTTCATACATAGCGACAACCAGAGTAAGGCGAACATACTAAATGACCATGCAGTTCAAGTCCGTATTCACCAAGGAAGACCACACCAACTTACCAGATAAAGGTCGAAGTCCATTTAACACCATGGACCAAATTAATATCAGCGAACGTGGAGTACTAAAACTTCTGAAGACACAAAAACCACACTAAGCAACAGGACCTGATGATATTCCAGCTTTCATTCTTAGATCAGCTGCCAACCAACTAGCACCAATACTGACACGGATCTACCAATACTCCCTTGAATCCGGAGAAGTCCCACAAGATTGGAGAGACGCACTAGTGGTGCCCATCTACAAAAAAGGAGAGAGACACATAGCAGCAAATTATAGACCGGTGTCCTTAACCTCAATATCCTGTAAAATCCTAGAACACATCATACATAGCAGTATTATGAAGCACCTCGATTCCAACAAGATATTAACAGACGCCCAACATGGCTTTAGAAACAGACGGTCCTGTGAAACCCAACTAATTGTTTCAGTCCAGGAGATAGTCGGGCGCTTAGCAAAGGGATTACAAGTAGATATCATCTTACTTGATTTTGCTAAAGCTTTCGACAAGGTTCCTCACTCAAGATTACTGCATAAGCTGACATATTATGGAGTTAACATCAAGACCATTAACTGGGTGAGGTCATTCCTAGAGAATAGAAAACAGAACGTCGTACTGGAAGGCGCAACATCAACATCTGCTCCAGTGATGTCTGGTGTCCCGCAAGGTTCCGTGCTATGTCCCCTTTTGTTCCTAGCATATATCAACGACATGCCTGACATCATCACCCACTCAGAAACCAGATTATTTGCCGACGACACTATCTTATTTCGCACAATAACTAGTATTGAAGATCATAAACTACTGCAAGAGGACCTCACGGCATTAGAGACCTGGGAGAACACCTGGCAGATGGCATTCAACCCTGCCAAGTGCACAGTGATAAGAGTTACGTCTGGTAAATCCAAGCCCATCCTAAACACACAGTACCAACTTCATGGCCATACCCTAGAGATAGAAGATGCCAGCAAATACTTAGGAGTAACTCTAACCAGCAACCTATCTTGGGACAGACATGTAGACAATGTGGTAGCCAAAGGAAACATAACTCTTGGATTCATCAGACGGAACCTGAAAGATTGTCCAAAACCAGTGAGAGAAGCCAGCTACACAACGATTGTCAGACCCACACTTGAGTATGCATCCACTGTTTGGGATCCTACTAGCCAAAATAAGATCAAGGCCCTGGAGAACGTCCAGAGAAGAGCTGCTCGTTTTGTGACCAAGGATTATACCAGCAGAACACCTGGATGCGTAACATATATGGTTAATTCCCTTGGGTGGCAAAGCCTCGAACATCGAAGGAAAAACAGCCGACTCTACATGCTATATAAAATCCAGCACAACCTAGTAGACATCAACAGGAACCTTTACATACGGAGCAATGACAGTAGAACCAGGGGACCGCACAAACTATTTCAAGAGAGGACCACCAACACCATATATAGAAACTCCTTCATCTTGAGAACAGTAGTGGACAGGAACCATCTACCAGTCGCAGCAGTAGCAGCAACCTCCATTGAGGAATTCAGGGCTAACCTTGGGGTTAGTCCTGCCAGCTACTAGATGAACAGCCCCATGTACATAATTTTAGCTGTATATATCCAGTTATTTTACCTGTAAATAGTCCAGGGATCAACTGCTGTGTGTGTCTGGGAAAAGCGCAGCTGTAGTCCCGCAGAACTAAATTACAGTCGGTAACGACTCCAGTTCTAAACCGAGAGAAGAATAGTTACGTGAAACAATTGCAAGTATCGATGATTCATCAATAATTATTGCAGTTCTAAGGTATTTTTTTTAAAGTTTTTGTTAAGTTGCAAATTTGGTAAAAAAAAAAGAAATAGCTCACAAAATGACAGTGTTCAATGTCATGTTCTTTTCCGAAAGACAGGAGTTACTTCCCATTCGTCGATAATGTAGAAAAACGACAGTCACGTTGCTTTCGCCGGGAAATTAGAATTTTTCATCATCATCATCATCATCATCATCTTCCGGAAAGAAGTAACTCATGTTTGAGTGCAAATACTCCTGCGTACAGCTTAAAATTTCCTGCTATATACAAAATAAAATGATCTGTATGTACAATTAAAAACAGAGCTGGGTGAAGTTACTTGTGGAGGAGTGTCAACACACTGATATCTGTCAGAGTGTGTTGGAACTGTTCCACAGTTGGTGAAGCCCGGATATCTTGAGGGATGGTATTCCAAGATATGATTGTAGCTGGAACGAAGGAGTATTTGTAGATGTCCAGTCGGGTGCGGATTTGCCTGATGTTGTTAGCTGATGAGCCTCGATCGTGTTCTGGTGTCATGTGTCTGGAGTAGGTGCTGTATAGGAACCTCAACTATGTTGTTGATGATCTTGTAGAGCATCACTACTCTGTTTCTGGCTCTTCTGTGTTGCAGCGGTTCCCAATTAAGGTGGTCTAGCATGTTGGAGACGCAATCAGGTTCACGTGAGCGGTAGTCCCCAGAGGCGAAGCGAGCTGCTTGACGTTGGACAGATTCTAGTCGCTTGATGTTATCTTATTTTCCACCTGAACGAAACGATGTCTGTGTAAGGGTGCAGTGCATTGGAAAATCGATACATGTTTCTGATAGATAAATCATTTAGGAAGAGAATGAGCGTTCTGGGAAGGTTTGGAGACACACCTAAGTATTTTTAATAATTTTTTATTCGAGAAAGGGTAGGAATTTCAAAATGGCGACTTAGATCCCTTTAGGTTTTTTTAGTTTATGGGTGTGGATAGTATATTGCACATTGACTGTAAACATGAAAATCTAGGTGCTAACGATAATGATTTAATAAAAGCAGACAGTAAATAGGAAAAACAGGTAAATTAAAAAAAAAAAATCATTAAAAAAAATATGTCCATTAACCGAGTCCCTGTGCATCGTTTCACGAAGTGGGAGATGTTTGGACACATAAAACTAGTCTAATTCTGCCATTTTTAATTTCAAAATTCCTGTATCAAATCAGGAAAGTGAGCAGTCATGAATATGTGTATTAAGGGTGTCGTTTTTATCTCTGGTTCTACAATTTTAATGTATATTTGAACTGATCAGACAGTGTGGTATTATTTGAACTTTCTGATATACATGTATATTTGTTTTCAGACAATCCAACACAAATATATGACAAAATGAAGGACGACAGAAGACTCCGTGATACTGCGTCAGCAGCCCTTTCTCCTCTGCAGAGGGACTTTGTAAAACATAGACCAGCAAAGGTCAAACAACTGATCCGACTAGTGAAGTACTGGAAAGGAACATGTTTACAGGTAGTTTTATTATTGTAAGGACGATTTTATCAGAATTTTTATAGAAAAAACACATCCCGGAATCGATTAGTCATTTGTAATGAAATCCATCGACCATTTGATCGCGGCAATGTTATTTTGTAGATTAACACGACGAATGCCACTAGTGGAGCAGGAACTGCTTACCCTTCTGGAGCACCTGAGTTCACCCCCGGTCTTTACTGGGGTTCGTCTTACTACGATCTTTAGCTTTATATGTATGTTTTGTAGATCGTTGTTTGTCCTTTTGTACTTTATCTTTTGGCCATTGTGTTGTCTTTTCTTCTTCGATATACAGATTCTGATTGCCCCTTTGGTATCTTCATACTCTTCTAAATAGACTGATTAGAAACAGAACAAGTATTTAAATATGCCGATTACCTCACTCGCGGTTCTTTTAAGATGAAAGTGTATTTATTTATTTATTTATTTATTTATTTATTTTTATTTATTTATTTATTTATTTATTTATTTATTTATTCTGTTTTAAAAGGACGATCCATCTAAACGTCTACCAACGTCTTATCCACTTGAACTCATAACTATTGGTGAATGGGAAGACGCTGGAAAGCCAGAAGACTTCGACATGAGGAAAGGATTCTATCATGTGATGAATGCAATAAAGAATTACAGGAATATCCATCGTGTTTGGTATTTACATTATGATAGGCTAAGGATTGCTAGGTATGTTGTTATAGTATAATATAAAACTTTCCTTCGGAAGTTAAAACACGAAAACTCTAGCTCATCATCCCGAATATACAACTATTTGATATAATGGGTCTGGGTTTTAATTGGAAAGAGATGCATTAATCCATTTTTTTTTCTGCATGCAAAAATGTAATAAAATTGATTATTTTGTATAATTGATGGCGACTTACATGTAGTTTAAATGTTGTCTAGTTTAGCATATATATATTTGAATCTAACGGCATAAAGCTTAAGTGATACTTGGGCCGTCATGGTCGTATGGTAGTTGGATTTACAACTATGTGTACAATCAGTGCCTATCATCACTAAAGTTGTGAGTTCGAACCCCGTTCATGGCGAGGTGTACTCGATACGACATTATATGATAAGAGACATCTGCCCCTTTATAATTTTTCGTAATACATTTCTAGATACCTTCTGTTCATCTACCTGTATATAAATAATTTATACTTGGCTAAATTTCACTTTCCTACGTATTAGAGTCACTGAACAAATAAAAAGAAAACAAAACATATATACTTTTTATTATTTTGATCTACATTTCGTTGTTGATATATTGGTGTGTGCCTATTATTCTTGTCCGACTTGCGATTCAGAATATAACATGGATATTGTTGATGAAAATAATCACGAAAAATGTATTATAAAATCAACTAGCCCATGCAAAATTTGTTGTGTGCATTAACTGAAACAACTGTTCCTCGTGTGCATCAATAGCATCTATTTTATGAGTGAGGTGTACATCAAGGTTTAACGCGAACATTGATTAATTCTACTGTATACATTTCCTGATGAATCCATGAGGTCAAGGTGTACGTGATTTCAACATGAATATGGTGAAATACTTATCTTCCAGACGCAATACTTTTCTCAGGGAAGGTGCGTTCGTTTGCTGTGCGTGACGATCGAACAAAATACCTCGCGTATTGAGGAGCGAGTGATTGTTGTTTAACGCCAACTCAGCAATTTTTCATCTATATCATGACAAGAATAAGTTAATATTCAATGAAGTGATGATGAGATCCGCTTTATTTTAGACCAACACGCTGATCGATGTTGGAATTTTATAGTGCTACATAACTGAAACAAAAGTCTGCAGTTAGGGTAGACATGTCGCTCAACTCGGACACATTATTCTGATTCCGAGCCAACCAAACTTTGCTCTTTCTCCTTAATGCTGTGTGCTTAGCGGAGAAGCAATAAATACCAATTTGATAGCCTTTGGATTGAACCGACCGGGGCTCGAACACACGATCTACCGACTTGAGGCTAACCATTACATCACCGATGCGGTTCCATGTATTGAGGTAAAACAAAGCTAAACAACAGAAAATCATACAACACAAACTGTATAAAAAGTGTCAGTGAGACCAGATATTTAACATCCTTCCCTCCCGCTATATCTACCTGCTGAGTCCATAAGCAAAACTCGTATCAAAGTTCGCGTGAGCTGAGCAGGACTTATCAACAGTCAGCAGGAGTTATCGCCAAATTCTCCCAACATTTAAACGATAATTCCTGTGAAGATGACAAAAGTAAATAAAATTCATCAACACCATTAGCTAGTTAACATTATTTTTTTATAATTTAATTTGATTTGAATATTTCAATCTGATTGGCTAATCCGCCTGGGGAAATTTTGGCTATACTCGATAACCTGGGTTGGTATTGTGACGTCACCAACTGACGTGTTCATCCGCGGCGACAAATTCAAATAGTCACATGAAATAATCGTGATTAAAATCGAGGAATCATTAAATTTTGTTGCAAAAATTAAATTATAAGGAATATTTGAATTTGTTGAACAGGTTATACTTGCATAACCTGGTTTGGGTCAGTTTACGCTTTTAATAAACCGCTACTGACCCAAACCAGGTTATATCGTATAACCTGTTCAACAATTTCAAATATTCCTTAATTAAACATGTATCAAATTAGGAACTGTCGTGTCAGCAATATCAATAAACATCGTCCTACAAAAATGTACTTTACACAATTCTTGATAACCTCTGCTGAGACGTCATAATTTTTACGTCATAAGGCAGGTCGCGACCTTTGTGTTTTCTAAACCGGAACGGCATTGGTAAACAAAACCTTTAATGAAAATGGGTGACTTTGATGTTTGTATTAAAAAAAACCAATGAATATCACCATTAAAGGAAAAATGCAACAATCTTAACATTTATATAAACCTGTAAAAATGAATAGTATATTTGCAAACTACTTATGAACTACGCTTTTGGGAAGCGTATTTTGAATATTTTGAATCATGACTCATGTAATTTTTCCCGTGAAAATACAAATACAGATGTATCCGTGTTTATGTTTGATTTAAGGATGATAAACATGTCATCTGAATGTGAATATGATTGATACTGAAAAAAATCAGCCTGCTCTACAGAATATGAAGTTTGTGACTCGTTCGCTTCGCTCACTCGCCAACAAACTTCATATTCTGGCTCAGCAGGCTGATATTTTCGGTATCAATCAATTCACATCCGGATAACATATACTTATATGAATGTTTGACTTTGTCTATTTATAGAGCTGGTGTTCTGCATGGACATTACGTCATTGATCCTGCAAATCCTTACAACAACGTCATGGATAGATGTGATGCATGGGATGACGTATCGAGACAAGTTGGAACTTTCCTGCAGCAAGAATTATTTTCCGGCATAAGTCCTTCTTGTGGATGGCAGTGACGACCTTTGTACATGAAAGTCAAATACAATTTTTTTTATTAGTATAACATTATAACAATTATACGAACATAACGTTGATAATTTAACGGCTGGTGGCATACATGTTTACGCTTCCGGGTTTTATTTGAATGCTATTCTATAATATTTTATACAAGGAGAGGCAAATATCCCGAGACGCTTTAGCCGGTATTTTTCGCAAATAACCCTCACTAACAGGATATATTTGTTTAATTCCGCCGAATATTTAACAGAAAGTAAAACAGTGACATGCAAGCAGGTTCAGAACTTCAGACCACCTCGATCATTTAATTTTCAACTGAGACATAAAATCAATCTACAAAAACAGGAAAAATCTTTTCAAAGAAGTGACTAGTGTATAAATTCTGGAACAAATTCAAAAATAAAATAAATCACAGTTTTGCTTTAACATACAACACGCTAAAAAAAAAGTAATGCAAATGAATTTGAAATATATACATTTCAACGATTTCAAACATAATGGCTGACACAGTCGTCATTTTCTTTACTTTAGCGTTGGTTGAAAGAAGAAACCCGAGTAATTCGAATAACATCCGTGACGTCATAAACTATTTAAAGAAAGGATTTCGTCTCGAGCGGGGTATTTTTCTATAGTACCGGGATATTTTTAGGAAAATATCCTGGCAATGGTGGAAAAGCTGAAAAAACGAAGAATTGGTCAGAAATACCCCTTTCATCAACCAATCAGAAGACAGCATTCTGATATAAGGTGGAAATAAGTCAGATTAAAAGAATTCGTTCTCATACATGTGTTTCATAAAAAAGACTGACCAACGTAGATACTAATACCGAGAGACAAATCTTATTCGTCCAATACTGGAATATATATAGTATAACTAATCGTAGATTTTGAATATCAAAATAAGACCATGAGTGACCGATGTACGCATAATGATTAAACGAGTGGGCGGAACTTGTTCCGTCCACGAGTGGTCTTATTTTGATATTCAAAATGTATGATTTAGTTATACTGTTTATTATATAGACTTTCAAAATTTCTTATATGTTATTTTTTTATTTGTATATTTGATTGCACGCGTGTGAATCTACGAGCAATGATACTACAGGGTTCAGCTGGAAGGATCTGCCATCTTGAAAATGTGAAATCCTTTTTTTTCATATTCACAACAATGTACAAAAATAATTAAAATGCTTACCTTGAAAGCTTATTTTAGTTAAAGTAAATCACAATTGAAGCGTATACGAAGCCAAATAGCATCTAATCTTTGCGTTTCAAACTGGAAGTCTTCATATGACGTCAATGACGTCATCTTGGTTATGTGCCAAAGTCATCAATAACATTTCGCGGAATTTTTTCAGCTTACAATCGTATGTGTATTCACCATTGCACAACAAGGGACGTAACCACCACACAAAAGTAGTTCCGGCGGGAAAAAACTGATATTTCACATGTGAAATACCGGAATTTATTTCACGGATAAATCTCCATAATTCACACCTATCTATATAATAAGGGGGGACAATTGTAGCATACAGGAATCTGACTTACATATTTTTCTAGAATAGACCACGAATAGACATTGCATGAAATTTGCCTGACAAATGCCTTTTTTTGCTTTATAAATATGTTTTTTAGTTTAAATTGTGCTTTATTTTAGTGCTTAGCTAATTCTACATGAATATTTTAAAATATGTTTTAAAAGTGCATGAATATTTTATGTGTGTTTTGAGTTGATTTGCTTAATTATAGACTGCTTTTAGTGCTTAGCTATTTCTACATGAATGTTTTAAAAGTTCAAATATTTTAGGTGTGTTTTGAGTTGATTTGCCTCTTTGCTTAATTTTAGACTGCTTATAATTTGCATGAATGTACTTGTATGTGTAATGTATGCTATAAATGTGGGTATCTATTTTCTGTATTGACTTCTGATGACAGTTAGTGGGCAGCGAGGCACTTGCCACATGCGCACTGGCTGTAGGGGTCCAGAGGTCAAGACATAAATTAATGTATGCATAAATATCATCTGTATATATGTATTTATATTGCATGACATGTTTTATTGTGCTGTGTATGTAATTTTATTATGCATGTCGGTTTGAAAAGCTCTTGAGAGCTTATGTTGTGCTGTTATAAAATGTACCGACTTTAAATAAAACTTTTTGATTTGATTTACATAAAATTCTCCATGATGAAACACATGAATATCTTTCAAATGAAATTCTTCTACTTGCTAACCATGTAGTTTTTCCCTAATGTAATTGACAGTTGGAATTTACTTGATGTAGACATGCAAAATCAACATAGTAGACTAATGTTCAAAAAACAAATAATTTCTAATATATCTGTCCCTCCCACTTACTTTGCCTTGGGTACAAGAAAATATAACATATTCCATTGTCAACTTAGAAACTTGGCAAGTAACTTGATCAACACAAGTTCTTGTCACATTTGTCAGATAGTAAGTGTAGTAAGTTCGAGGTGTCCCTGTGGGGATGATGTTGAAGACAACTTCCACTTTTTTTTTTATGTCTGTCCACTTTTCATTTGCCAAAGAATTTTGCTGTTTACTCAACTGAGAGATTTAGCTGACTTCCTAAACATTGATGTACTCTTCAAGGGATCACTTGACCTTTCTTTTGATAATAATGTGTAAGACATAATAGTGTCCTATGTTAAAGTGTCCCCCCCTCCCCCCGGACAATATTTTATAGAGATTGCGATATGAAATAGTGTCCGGTGCTATGAAATTGTGTCCTAGTATAGGTTTAGGGTTAGGATAAGACATAATAGTGTCCTATGCTAAAGTTTCCCCCGGACAATATTTTATAGATTTGTTGCTTAAGATGGTTAAACAAATATATATCTATATTTATCTGTATATGTATGCATATGTACATGTATGAATATGTTTTTTATGTGCTTATATATACATGTACATATGTATCCTTAATATATAAAAGAATATATTAATTACTAATTAACTTATTCACACTCTAAATTAGCAAATTTCTCAATTATAATGAATAAATGGACAGTTTTAAAATGATTACAAAATTTTGAATTTCTCCTAAGTAAAAATTTTGTACACTAATTATAATGTAAATTAATTATTTATTCTTATCATTATACTTGATGTCCTTACTTATTGAGGCAGAGCACTTACATAGGCTATGTATGTCTGATGTACAATCCCATTGGATATTGTATAATTAAATTTATGCACTTTATTCAATAAAATATTTGAATTGAATTGAAATTATTTTGTAAAATATTAAAAACACTCTGATTCTACCAAAACGTTCTCTTAAACTGATGTCATCAAAATGCTCGAGTGATTGATAACATACAGACATTCTGTTGGGTACCAACTGTGCTCCTCTTCTCGCCCACTTGTTCTCTCACTAGTATTTGTATGAGACAGACTTCATTCATGGGGGTCTCCAATAAAAAACGAAAAGAGGTCATAAAAATTTCATTTCCACTATGTAAATGATGCCCCTTGGCTAAACAATATTCTAAGTTTATTGATTTGTTCATCGCATCTATCCCATTGAGCTTGAAATAAATGATACCACAGATACAGCTAGGTATGTCTCATACCGTGTCCTATGCAGACATTGACATCGAAGATTAGTTAACAACGACACTTTACCACAAAAGAGACGATTTCAACTTTCCTATTGTGAACTTCCATTTATATGAAACACAAATCTGCATATATATGGAATATATATCTCTCAGGTTCCTAGTTTCAAAAGTATACGATTGCTATCATGACAGCTAACTGTTACGGAATAGCCTTGCAAGGTGGACATCCTTCAATGGTTTCTCAAGAATAGAGATCTATGTAAGTATACCCCCGCTCCCCGGAGGGGGAAGAGGGGCATACTGTTTTACCTCTGTGCATCCTTCCATCCCAAATAATTTTCGTCGCAATTTTCTCAGCAACTATTGATGGCAGAAATCTGATATTTGGTCACAAGCTTCATATAGGTATGCCATATTGTGGGAAGCGTTTTTGGACCCATCAGATTCCTACTTCCTGTTTGCCGACTTTGTTGATTTTTATACACATTGAACATATATGCTCATTTTTCGTCGCATTTTTCTCAGCAACTATTGATGACAAGAATATGATATTTGGTCACAAGCTTCATATAGGTACCCCATATCGTGGGAAGCGTTTTTGGACCCATCAGAGTCCTACTTCCTGTTTACCGACTTTGTTGATTTTTATACACATTGAACATATATGCTCATTTTTCGTCGCATTTTTCTCAGCAACTATTGATGGCAGAAATCTGATATTTCGTCACAAGCTTCATATAGGTACCCCATATCGTGGGAAGCGTTTTTTTGACTCGTCAGACTCCTACTTCCTGTTTGCCGAACAGCGGGGATATCATATGTGAGCATTAGCTCACAGTTCATCTTGTTGGTTGACCATTACAGAATATCCATTTCTCAACAGGCAATGGTTACCCTTCGTGAGCAACTGGGTTTATCCCCAGTTTTGTGGGGTTCTGTTGCTAATCTTGTTGGCTTTCTGTGTTGTGGTTTTTTGTTTGTTTTTGTTCTGCCCAATGTTGATCCTGTCTTGATTGCCCCTTTGTTTTTCTCGAACATGTTTTCAACAACCAGGAATTTTGTGAAACATTGAAGAATATAAAAACAATCCTGATGATATGCAACACCTTTAATATATGTACAAATATTTTCTAAAAGTAAAACGCTCTAGCTTGAAAACTGAATGACTTCAGCAAACAATGATTATGCGTATTGGCAAAAATGATCAACAACCAGTAATTTTGGGAAAAATTGAAGAAAATAAACATTCTGAATATATTCAAACCTTTGGTATATGTACAAATATCCTCTAATATGAAAGGTTCCAGCTTGAAATAATGGAGTCTCATTTTTCCCATTAATGAGTGATTGAGTGATAGTTGCTCAATGCCAACTCAGTAATTTTTCAGCTATATCATGGTGAGAACAAGTTAATTTTCAATGAGATGATGATGAGGTCCGCTTTGTACTAGACCAACACGCTTAGTTGGATTTTTATAGTGCTAGCTCACTGAAACAACAATCTGCGGATAGACATGTTGCTCCACTCGGACACATTATCCTGATTCTGAGAAACCAGTCTTTGCTCTTTCTCCTTAATGCTGCTGCTTAGTGGAGAAGTAATAAATACCAATTTTAGAGTCTTTGGTTTGACCTGACTGGGGCTTGAACACACGATCTACCGCACATGACACGAGAACGCTAACTATTACACCACCAATGCGGTTTTCCCATTAATGAATAGTGCATATAATTTTAACCTGTATATAAAGGACAACTGCCCATAAAGACCACATTTTCAGGTTTCCTTGAGTGGCCTTTATATACAGGTTTGACTTATATTAAACAATTCATTATTTTGTAGCTAAAACTTAAATTTCATTTCAGTCCAGCTTAAAATGTAGAAATTTTATCCATTTTAAGACATTTATTTTTTTTTAGTAAAAGTGGTTATCTTGGATTGTGGGGTACATTTCATTTTGACCAACATGTTTCACATAAGAGCTTTGAATGATTTTTGGTAAAAATGGTGTATTTTCAGAATTGTAAAAATATGCTTAATTAGAAATTTACAGAAACATCCAGAAAAAAAAATTATGTTAAAACAAAGCACAAATTTCAACACTTCCAGAACAAAATGCAGGTTGAGCCTTTTAAATAAATTCTATTTTTAGCTACGATGGCCATCTTGAATAGAAGGTTGGGCTGTCGGATATATTTCTGAATGAAAAGCTAATGACCGTGATAACGGATAATACCTGATGACAAAAGTATACATGTGTATGAGCAATGCATTATTGGATTTCTACATTGATTAGGCACCAAAAGTAGGGGATGTTAATTGTATTGGTAAACATGAACTATTGAAAATTTAATTGTTTTCATTGCAAACACATGTTCAATATTTAAATAACATGATGAAAGAATAGAGTTTAAATTGACAGAGTAAAGGTGTTGACCAGATCACCGCATTGTGCACAATCAGTAATGTCTGGGCCCGGCGCCACAAAACTTGAGAATTTACTTGAGTCTGAGAATATTCTCAAATAAGGAAATACTCAAATTTGATTGGCTGAGTTCCTTATTTAAGAATATTCTCAGACTTAAGTAAATTCTCAAGCTTTGTGGCACCAGGGCCCGATTGCTGATTGGTTATCTTATTAAAATAACGAGTGACGCAAATTTAATGAATGGTGCATGAATGCCCTCAAGAGACGATTGTTGATAGAGGGCGAAGTAATCATTCCAGTAAGAGGGTACAAGAAGTTGACATACATATAAATTTGCATATAAAATTCATGAAATCTACGAATGATGAAAACTGTGTTCCCTACATCAAATATGTTTGATCAATATCAAAATATTTCAGCTACGCAATCCTAATTTTAATGCCATTCAAAAATTGCTTAATTACACAAGCAATTGACCTGCCTATCATCCAGGCATCTTTCTACAGTGTTACTTAAGGAATATTTGAAATTTTTGAACAGGTTATATGATATAACCTGGTTTGGGGCAGTATACACGGTTTATGAAAAGTGTAAACTGTTCTAAACCAGGTAACCTGTTCAAAAATTTCAAATATTCCTTATAATTTAATTTTTACAACAAAATTTAATGATTCCTCGATTTTAAATACAATTATTTCACGTGACTATTCGAATTTGTCGTTGCCGAATGAATATGTTGGTGACGTCACAATACCAACCCATGTTATCAAGCATAGCAAAAATTTTCTCCATGCAGATCAGCTAATCAGATTGCAGTATTCAAATCAAATTAAATTATTACTATTTATTTGTTTCGCAAAGGATAAAATTCTATGCTTTGGATAGAAATCATAGAACAAAATGGGGAAAGCTGTCAATTACAGCAACTGTATCTTTGTAATCAGCAATTTGTAAGACATTTATTGTTCGTTGGGTTTTGGTTAAAGTTTATGGTGTTTAACGCCACTTTCAACAATATTTCAGTTATATCGTGGCAGTCAGTTTTAGTGGTGGATGAAACCGGAGTACCGGGAGAAAACCACCGACTTGTCACAAGTCACTGACAAGCTTTATCACATAATGTTGTATCAAGTAGATCTTGCCATGAATGGGGTTCGAATTCACAATTTTAGTGATGATAGGCACTGATTACACAGGTAGTTGTAAATCCATCTACCATACGATCACGACATATATATAACAACAACAATTTCATTTAAACCATTTATTTTCCATGTCTATGATTTTGATGATGGTGAGAAAATATCACTTGTCATTCCAACACCCATCCCATAAGCCCAATCATTCATGACAAATAAAATCTACAAATAAAGCCATGTGGTTTCAAAATAAAAAAAAAACCATTAAGTAAACCACAATAATACACAATAAACAAATGTACCTGAAATTTTTTTCCACAAAAGTCTCATAAACAGTGGATATTTTTTCAATTTGTCATTCATGATCATAACATATATTAATGTTTTGTCAATCACTGACATTAATGTTGTTAATTTCTGAAATTAATGGTCTGTCAATCACTGATGTTAATGTTCTGTCAATCACTGACACAAATGTTTTATCAATTATCAACATCAATGTTCTGTCAATCATTGTCATCATTTTCTGTCAATCACCAACATCAATGTTCTGTCAATCATTGTCATGTCAGTCACAGATGTTAATGTTCTGTCGATCACTGCCATTAATGTTCTGTCAATCACTGCCATTAATGTTCTGTCAGCCACTGATGTGAATGTTGTGTCAATCATTGACATGTCAGTCACAGATGTTAATGTTCTGTCAATCAGTGACTTTAAAGTTGTCTGCCACTGATGTTAATGTTCTGTCAATCACTGACGTTAATGTTCTGTCTGTCACTGACATTAATGTTCTGTCAATCACTGACATTAATGTTCTGTCAGCCACTGATGATAATGTTCCGCCAATAACTGACATTATGGTACTTTTAAGGTAAAAAAAAATAACCTTTTTTCATATGTTCAACATAAAAAAGAATGTTGCAAATGACAAAAATTTTAAATTTTATATATAAAAAAAAATGTAAGTCTTATTTTAGATAATTAAATAAAATAAAAGTATTTAAAAATCTATCAAATTTAATCACATCAATTCTGTTGTTTTTAAACTTTGACCTTACAGGACAAGTTGGCATACATTATTATTCCCTTACATTCAAACAAATGCACAGTTTCTATGGCAACCTCAAGCAAACTAAAAAAAAACATCAATATCACAGAATATATTTCCAACTATAAAATGTACATGTTTCTGGTTTTGTTGTGAAATAAAATGCAAAAGCATATAAACAAATATTTGACAAAATCCATCCTAAAATATCTTCCTAGATTAAGCATAAAAAAAAAGAACACCTTATTTGCAGAACTTTGTTATTAAATATATAAATGGAAAAAATTACAGAAAAAATGCTTTGCAGCATATTTAAAAATTTTAATTAAAAAATAAAGATTTAATATATTTTTAGTATTTCATTTAAAATCTGCAATCCTATACACCACAAAATTGAAAATTGCAATAAAAATTCCATAATTAATATTTAACCAAGAAAATAAGAAAAAGTAATAACCGTTGATCAGAGACAGGGTGTTTTAAACAGTATCATGTTATTTTGGACATCAAGAGATCTTCTTTGACTAGATAATAAGTACTAAATAGTACTTGTCTGACTAATACAAAATATGATTCTTTTTTAACTTGGTTAAATACCAACTGATGCTTAAATGATCCATATAAATATCAACTGATGTTTAAATGATCCATCTAAATACCAATTGATGTTTAAATGATCCATCTAAATATTAACTAATGTTTAAATGATCCATCTAAATACCAACTGATGTTTAAATGATCCATCTAAATACCAACTGATGTTTAAATGATCCACCTAAATACCAACTGATGTTTAAATGATCCATCTAAATACCAACTGATGTTGAAATGATTCATCTAAATACCAAATGATGTTGAAATGATCCATCTAAATACAAACTGATGTTTAAAAGATTCATCTAAATACCAACTGATGTTTAAATGATCCATCTAAATACCAACTGATGTTGAAATGATCCATCTAAATGCTCAACCAAAAAAAAAAAAAAGAAAAGTAAAATAACACATAAGCACTAAAAAAATCATTTGTAGTCTTTTCTTTCTTCCAAATAATACCTAATATGAATGACTGTGAGAAATAAAATGATAACAAAATGCTAAAGTTTCCTTGTGTCAAACGAACAATAACAATATTGTATCGTTTATAAATCACAACACAAATTTTATCTCTTCTCCACATGATCTGTCACATGATGTAGCTATAAATAGTTTTGTATCACAACACTTAAATACAATGTGGTTTATCACAACACTGAGGGAACCCAGATTCCTTTCTTTTGTTCTGAAGCTATCACGGTTTTTATCTGCTGATGCATTTCAGCTATGTTCCCACCTTGAATAACAGCTGCAAAAGAGAAAAAATTAAATAAATTATTTATTAATTAATAATTTCAATCATGTTTTTTGCAAATTTATTATCAGCTACAAGTAGTTTCCTAATTTGCATATTTAGTTATTTGTTGTACTTATAGTAGCCATTGTGTCCATGATTCTATGGTAGTTCCTACCAAGTTTCAGTTCATTTGGCTAGGCAGTTTCAGAGGAAAAGATATTTTAGAAATTGACCAATCAGAAACAAGAATTACCTGTGGCGGCCATGTTTGATAACGGATCGCAACGAAATCAACAATCTTTATAGAGGACCTTCCATAGATACTTCCTACCAAGTTTCCATTCATTTGGCCAAGCAGTTTCAGAGAAGAAGATGATTTAGAAATCAACCAATCAGAAAAAGGGAATTACCTGTGACGGCCATGTTTGATAACGGATCGCAACGAAATGAGCAATATTTATAAAGGACCTTCCATAGATACTTCCTACCAAGTTTCCATTTATTTGGCCAAGCAGTTTCAGAGAAGAAGATGATTTAGAAATCAACCAATCAGAAAAAGGGAATTACCTGTGACGGCCATGTTTGTTAACGGATCAGAACTAAATGAGCAATCTCTATAGGGGACCTTCCATAGATGCATCCTACCAAGTTTCAGTTCATTTGGCCAAGGGGTTTCAGAGGAAAAGATTTTTTTAGAAATAGACCAATCAGAAACAAGAATTGCCTGTGGCTGCCACTTTTGCTAACGGATTGGGACGAAATGAACAATCTCTAGAGGGACCTTCCATAGATGCTTCCTACCAAGTTCAGTTCATTTGGCTAAGGGGTTTCAGAGGAGAAGATTAAAATGTGAAAAGTTAACGGACGACGGATGCCAAGTGATGGCAAAAGCTCACACTGCCTTTGGCAAGGTGAGCTGAAAAGTTTAAGTGGGGTTTGTGTTGAACAATCTTTAGTGTTGACAACTTAATGTTCACCTCATATGAAGGCAATAACTGTTTTATTATACCACAACTACTCTCAGATGTTAAAATCTTGACCTTTTAATTTGTAGTAGACAACAAAATAATTTCCGGCATAGAAAATACAATTACACAACCGCACTGAGAAAAACATGGATTTTCAATACACCTCTCTGCATGTCGGGAGTTGTAGACTGGTGAAGAACATGTGTAGACTGGGCAACAGCCTATTGTCTCCCTCTGCATTATAGATGTTGTGTAGACTGGGCAACAGCCTATTGTCTCCCTCTACATTATAGATGTTGTGTAGACTGGGCAACA